>CAIGRF010409864.1:17417-31839 GCA_903798235.1 Fraxinus ornus
AATGCCAAATTAGAGTCTAACTCTAATTTCAAGAATATACTAGTGTGGATAATTTAATTAAAATCAAATTTTAATTAAATATTATATTAGAGTCTAACTCTTATTTAATTGAATTAATATTTTAATTTAGGATAAACTCCTAAATAAAATAAAATTCAATTTAAGTTAAAATTTAATTTTAACGAAAATATAAAAAGGTCGTCAATTTTAAATAAAATTTTAAAAGGTTCAAAAATTGATAATAGGGGCCAAAACCCATTTGAAAATCAAATTTAAAACCATTTTAATATTTAAATTCAAAATCATTTCAAATTTGCAAAATGACCTCTGGTTTAAAATTATAAACAGGCCCTTCAATTAACTTAATTGCATGATAGGTCATTCATTTAAAAAAAAGGCAAATTAACCCTTACATCATAATTACAGGTAGGGGCAAGAATAATGAATTATTTTCGAAAATTGTATCAGAGGCTCTCGCCTAGCAAGAATAATGATTTTTTTTTCTCTTATAGTTTTCAAATCCTAACAGTCTATTAATATAAGTGCAAGCGGACTGGGCCTGCCTCTTAAACTTAATCTGGTATGATATTTAATTTAATCAAATTAATTAAATCTGGTCCATGAATTAATTAAACAGGTTAATTAATTCCGGCATACTAATAAGCAATTCAATTAATTAATTATCCAACATTTGTCAATTAATTGGTAAATCTCATTCTTCTGGTTCTCTTTTGTGTGTGACCCATTAAGTTCCCTATCACGATGTCTAGCGACATGAATTATTAATTATTTTGATCTAATCAAAATTGATAAATTAAAATACTCCTTTTAATTTATCATCAATTCACATCCGTCGCCCCAAATTGATATCTAGCAATGTGTCGGGCAGTACATGTGACGAAAAATGTCATGTGGTATGACAAAACCAAACTTATTCGTTTACCTGAAATTATAAACCCTTCGTCAATATGATCCGATCAATTATGAGATATGTATATGTGTTAATCTCAATTATCGATCGTACATTTCATCCAACTGTTAAATCAATGTAAGTCGAAAAGTCATTTTCAACTTATTAGTTCACCTTGGCAAATGATTTCATTATCAATTTAATTGAAAAAAATGTAGATCATAATCTCTTACTATCTAAGAGTGATAAATTCTCTATTGATCATTCACAACCTTCATATGTTTCTTGACATACTCGAACGATGTCATATTAACGACCATTGGCAGAGCAACATCCAATATCACCAAAGTATGACTGTCCTCTTATCACTATAATGACCTCAAGTCAAATGACAAATTCAACTACCGAATGTTAGAGATTAATCACTCCCAACGGGTCTCCAATGCTTATGTTTTGATCTATAACAAAATATCCACATGTTCATTCAAATGTCACCATATTTTAGCTTGTGAGATCAACTACTTACTTCACAAGTAAAAAATGCCACACGTGGTGGTCTATCCGTAATAACGATATCCGTATTTTGTTATTACATATGACTACTAAAGATTTAATAATAAGTCATATGTAATTTTTATCTCACAACTACAACTCCTTGTGTTTAACAAATTACCAAGACTTGAATCTACCGATTTTATTATTTATTATTAGAATATTAATTCAATTAAATAATAGATCTTACTATAAATATGCATCGATTATATATGTGAAAAGCCCTGCTCTAACGGTCTTAAAACTAACACGGTCCTACCCACCCTTAATATATGTGACACATTAAGAATTCGCATTCTCTAGGGATGACCATCAACATTCTTTGTTGAAAATCTCTTAGTGAATGGGCATGCATGAATATTTGCTGATGCAACCAAATTTCCTCAAGGAAAAATTTATCTAATAAGGCGGTACTTCCTCTCAATGTGTTTGTTCTTCTGATGAATTTTAGGTTATTAAGCATTGACTACCGCTCCACTGTTAGCACGATCAATTATTAATTAAACTCATGAAATCATTTAGATGGTTTTTTATTGTTTGAAAAAAAAAATTACATGGTTTATCGCTGATCACAAAAATATTGATTTTTATTACATTCATATTGACACAGTAAAAGAAACAAAATTCTAAATCATTCTAATTGAAATTGAAAAATATATATGTACGTCAATTTATATACTTGAATAGGGTTATATATGCAACAATTCAATATGATTCAAACTAATGGGCCAGCCTAGTGGCAAGTGCTTCCTATGGGGATTACAATCATATTTTTAGCAAATTTTGATAGAAATTGATGAAATGTGTGGTTAAAAAGTTGTGGCACCCATAAAATATATGGTTAAAATTAATTATTAATTTTGATTTAAACTAAAATTTAGATTTTAATTTCTACCAAATAGGGACATAATACTCAGTAGGGATCTTGGGATCAAACTTCCACGATCGATGTTATCGGCGATGGTTCTTCATGGACATGTTCAGCAGTTTGATCTAAAATTGGCCAATTATTTCGATTGAACCTTGGTTTAGTTTCTAATCAATTAGATTATGGTAATTGAATGTGACTAGAGTTCGATTAGTTGATTTTTCAATTAGATTGATCGGTCAGGTCTGACTCGGGTTTAATAATTATGCTTGACAAAGAGCTACCAACTTGTTCTTCCTATATGCCTAGAATAAACCTAGTTTCTCCCAAGTGTTTCATATCAAACTGTTGTGTCAATCACCTTTTTACTGATGATAACACTCCTACATTTTCTCAATAAGTGCTATGTCATCAATATGAAATATCAAAAAAATTATTTTGCCATTTTGCAAATGCTTGATAAATGTATTTTATATACTAATTTGAGCCATTAAGTTAGAGTATTTATTGGTTATTTTGATGAATTATGGCCTAATTCTATTTGTATTGTGTTTGTTAGATACAAATCGACATAAATAGCGAAAATGGAGAAAATTGGTGAAAATGGGCTCAATTGTAAGAGATCCAAAGTTCGGGACTAAAGTGCAAATATAATAAAATTATGTCAGACTTCACGATGAAGATTCGAGTCTGCTAGGGGTCAATTGAATGATAAAAGAAGTCAAAGAGGGTAAGATATAGACAAAGTACTCTCACACATTAATTTCCAACCGAAAAAGTTATACTCTAAATTTTTAGTCCTAGATTAAGAATCATTTTTGGCATAACAAACATTCGAATTGGAGAAATGATACTTCTAGAATAATTATAGCAATTTGTGTTAGTCTTTCTACGCACTATAAATAGTCTTAATCGGATATCGCGAGAGAAACATATGACAAAAATATTGATAATTCCTGGGGACATATGTGTCCCACCTATAGCTAGTCGCTCGCTTGACCCTGCACCAGAACCGTCAAAAACTAAAATAGCCCTTAGAGGTGCACTCCTCATCACTAACTAGTCGCGCGCCTAGTTCAACTCCGTAGGAAAAAATTTGTTTCCTTCTCTTAGTTTGACAAGTGTTGGATTGGGATCTTTTGCATTCTTATAACCTAATCTTGGTTCAGAACATGTGAGAGATAGTCTTATCATTGAAGAGAATGTATCAAGAGGCAAAGAAGAGTTCCACAACAAGATTTGATGTTCCAAAGCTCGGATTGAATTTTAAATGTCAAGAAATTGAAGTTCCAAGTTCTTCCTTGTATTCTTTCATTCAGGTAATATCGTTTCAATACTTTTTGTGTAATTTATATTTAAATATGCTAGGCTAAACTTTATAGTGTATTAGATGAATGACGAAGCCTATTGCTTATCGTTTTTAATTCATATATTAAGTATTTCAGTGAATTCTCGTGTTCTTGATGAATTATGCATGCTTATATTGTTTGAATGATTGATTACTATTCAGACATTTGTTGCTTATTGTAGTGTTGTGAGACTTTTGGTTAGAACATTTCATTTTTAAACACATGGACAATAGGTATTAGGAATAATATATGTGGTGTGTGCAAACTAGGTTGATATTGTGTAATTGAATACTTTCTTTGCATATGAATTCGAACTAGAAATAAGATAGTCGTGCTTAAGATATGAAAAAGAATATTAGATATTAATAGATTATTGATTGTTATAAACACTCGAAGATCACTAAATGACATGATTTGAGAATAGGAAATAGAAGTTAACAGGTGGATTCTGAAATCCATTTCGCATTATTTGATAAAAACCAATTCTTTACATATTCTTAACTTAAGTTAAAATAAATACAAATACAATAACTATTTTGTGTTATAAACATCGAATTTGATAAAAGTAGTGAACTATAGTTAGCAATTGTACTTTGTGGGATGATAACTCAACTCATCACATTATGACTTGTCAATAATCCCTAAACGCTTGTAGGTTTTGTCCGAACAAAGTTTGGTGCTCTTGCTAGGAAATAATTTTGTTCAATTATAGTTTATTAGCTTATATTGGATTCCATTTTCTTTTGTTTTAGGCTATTCAGCAATCTATCTCATTTTTTACTATTTCGCTTCTTTCAAATGGTCAACAATGTATGCATTATTCTGAAGAGGTTGAGATCGTTCCAATAGACCTTGAGATTGAAAAAATATTGAGATAGGGCAGAAGATAACAAATAGAAGCAAGGGAAGTGGATAAAAATCAAAATCAGGTTTAGGATCCAATTCAACTGCTACTACCATTTCAGTAAAGAGTTGTCGCCACGATGACATAATATTAGTTGGCAATTATGTGAATCCAGTGCATGTATCTATACAACCTACTATTATCTATCCCCTTTTGGACATCCTAACTTTTACATTTGACCAGATATCATTAACCTTTTTTAGAATCATCTCGACATCATGTTCTTCGAGAAAGCTACAGAGAATTCACATGAACATATACAAGCTTTTTCAAATGTTGTGTAAAATTATCGAGGAAAAGGGATACCTTTTGAATGCGTTTATTCCCTCACACTTTGAAGGATTGTGCAAGAGAATAGCTACTCTTTACGTGTCGGAAGCATCATACCTTGGAATTACATGGTTCAAAACTTCACTATAAAGTTCTTTCTGTCATCTCGAGTATATCAAATTTGAAATAAAGTCCACACTTTTAAGCAGAAGGACCTCGAGAGCTATCTAGAGGCATGTGAGAGGTTCAAGGATTTCTTTAGGAAATTATATAATCTAGACATTCCTAAACAAGATCAGGTATACATCTTCCACTATAGATTATGCCCAGAGTACCATAATATGGAAAATGCTTCAATGGGTGGTTTAGTGATAACAATGGATATTGATGATGCCCATGAACTGCTTGAGAAGATTGCTGAAAATCAAGTTAATTGACAGATCGACACGGACTTTTCCAAGAAATCGGCTGGTGTTCATAATATTGATGCAATGATAGCATTAACAGCGCGAATGGAAGTGTTAATGAAGAAGCTACACATCTTACCTGGTTGATACAAGTTTGCTCAGGTTGTAGAGAAAATCACATCAGTGCTAGTTGCCTTTTAGCTTCCACTTATATGGTGCGTCCTGCAAAGGTCTGCCATGCATAGAACTCACAGAGGTAGCAGAACAGACCATACTCCAATACATATAATCTTGGTGTGAAAAATCATTCAAACTTCTCTTGGACTAATATTCAGGGTCCAAGAAATCCAGTTCGAAGTAACCCGCTGGGATTTTAGCAGCAACAAGAGAAGATGTCATCTCTAGAGTATTTATTTGTTAAGTACATTACCAAAACTGAGACTATAATTCAAAATATGTGCCTCTATCCAAAACATAGAGAATTAGGTGAGATAGATCATAACTGTCTACCTACAGGACACCCTGTCAGGTAACACAAAAAGAACATACGGGAACAAGTACTAACAATTGAGGCTGTGAAGTATGTAGTTATGCAGACACCATCAATCAAGTCTACCATCCCTATTTGAGCTTATGCGCCACATATTCCATTTCCTCAAAGGTTGCGAAGGCAAAAGAGGAACATGTTTAGGCCATTGTAACGAAGAGTAGAGATCAGTTGGCAATGATTAGTGTAAGATGGAATGAAACTAAGAGTATCAGGTACATACCACAGGGTGAGAAACATGTAGATCAATCTGAAGAATCAACATAGATTACTTACCAAAAGCTTTTAGACAGCCCACAAGTTAAAGCAATCATTCTTGTCAATACACTTACACCTCCAGTCCCATTTCCTCAAAGGCTGCAGAACTACAAGCTCGAGAGACAGTTTGCTAAGTTCTCGGATACCCTCAGAAAGCTGCAAGTCAATATTCCTTTCAATGAAAAATTCTACAAATTCCAAACTACTCTAAGTTTCTAAAAGAGATATTGACTAAGAAGAGAAAGCTGCCTGAATATGCAACAGTTGCACTATCTGAAGAGTGCAGTGCAATTCTTCAGCATAAGTCCCTAACTAAACTAAAAGATTTAGGGAGTTTCATTCTACCTTTCTCTATAAGAGATTCTCATAAAATTTATGCTTTAATTAAATATGAAGCAAGTATGAATTTGATGCCCTTGAACATTTATAAGAAATTAGAATCAAGGGAGCCAAAGGAAACATTGATCACTCTACAGCTGGCTGACAGGTCGATTGAGTATCCTTGGAGAGTAGTTGAGAAGACATGCTCATCAAAGCTAGAGATTTCATCATTCTTGCTAACTTCATAGTTCTTGATATTGGGGAGAATCGAGACATGCTAGTGATCCTAAAAGACCATTCCTAGCAGGCTTGGATTTTGAAACCTGTGAAATGATCTTAATGATGGAAGGCAAACAACAGAGTTTTACCGTGAACTATCCACTAAATCAACCATCCTACCTCGGGGAGTGAAATAAGATTGACATTGAAGTTAATGATAACTATATAATTATTGCTACAAGAAGTGCGTTGGTAGACTGGTAGGGACTATAAAGGACCAATATGGGAACTTCAAGCAGTGGAAAGTCAAGGACGAGGCTAAAGATGTCTACAAGTACAGTCATTTCAAGGTCAGAAATTGGCTTTTCAAGCTACTTTGAGCAGCCAAAATAACAAAGTCAAGCATTGAACTGTAAACAAACGCTTATTAGGAGGCAACCAAATTTTCTTTCCTTTTATTTATTATTCTTTATAGATATAGAATGGGGAGATTATTTTTAGGTCTCATCATCCATATGAAAAAGAATGTGAAAAGTAACTTTACGGCAGTAATCTACAACCGTAACCTGCCCCAATCCCCTATTATGTCTTCCCATTTGTCCCTTAATTTTCTAGTTGGTTGTGAGATGCTTGAGTCTAATATTAATTATACCAGGTTAGTTGGTCACTAATATTTGAATTTTATTCATTTTACAGGAACATGACATTTAGGAATACTCAAACACCAACACTAGACATGGGGAACGAACGCGATCAAATGGATCCTCTAGCTCATGCACTTCATGCCATTTTAGCCAACACCTTCGACTTACTAGGGGAGTCTTCAGTTTCCCCTCTTTATTCGTCTTTTTACATATTATTTTCATACACTGAGGGCAATACACATTTTATGTTTGGGTTGGAATGTTATTGTCGATTGTGTGTTTTATTGCCTTTACATGTTTGTTGTGGGTTATATAGTGAAAAAAAAAAAAAAATTATTGTGTGCTTGTTGGGTTATATGACATTGCCAACAATGGTGTATATATTGGAATTATGTGTTAGACTATGAATTGTGGAAATATTACATGTTGAAATTCATTAATGCTTATTTAGTTAAAACTTGATCTTACTTGCACACGAGACTTATATTTTTTGCATCATGAATAATTGCTTCGATTCATATGTTGAATTATGCTGAAAGTAATGGAATTTAGTTGTTAAAACCAAGAAAAGCCATTATTACATACACTCCTAAATCACTTTTAGGATAGTTTGGAGATGGTTGAACTAGTGTAGGAAAACATTGATATTGTAACGACTTATCTTTGCTACTCATATCAAACTTTTATATATTTTTTTTAACTGAAAGTTTGAATTTTATTGAAAGACCTCACTTGTGGTGGATGAAAGCTTAGATTACAAAATGACATTCAATCCCGTACACATCAACGTCTAAGATAAGGTAATTTCAAACTATCCGTATACAAAATCCCTCTAAGAACCGTCGGGGCTTTATTGCCAATGGACAGGTCAGCAGAGGATCCATCGCACCCCTATTTTGTAACGAAATCAGCTGCCATATTAGCCTCATGAAACACATGATGACCTTGAGCTTTAAGCATGAACATTAGTTCCAAAATTTCTTCCCAAAACTCCCATAACCACCATAGGGTGCAGGTGCCTTTATTAAGCCATTCTACCATTATTTTTGAATCGGTTTCAACAATAATATTACTTAGTTGTAGGTCCCTACACAAACGTAGCCCAACAAGAAGGGCGAGTACTTCAGTAACCATGTTAGTGCAAGAGCCATAGTGACGAGAAAAACCAGCTCAACAAACTCCCTTGCTGTCGCGTATAATCCTACCGCGCGCCGGCTAGACTTGGGTTTCCTTTTGATGTACCATCAATATTTAATTTCAGTTGGTTGCCCTCAGGTTTCTTCCAGCAAATCAGTTGTACCTTGGTATGTTTAACAACATTTATAGGGCAGTTTAAGGAGCACAAACAAGAAACATCGCGAGCTGAAATTTTTCTGACCTTGTTTCTCAGAATAGAAATCTGGGAAAGCATGGACTTGATCTACCAAACAGAATTCTACCACGAACTGGGGTGTTCTACCATACGGGATTCACATCCACTTTTTCATAAATTCCATGTAATGATTAGTGCAGTGACGCCGGGAAGTACTCCAACTTGTGAAGATCTAGAGACATGTTTACCCCATAAGTCCATCATACCTTTCCAAGTAGTTATAGTAGGGAGAGATAAATTGAAGTGGGATGCAAAATAATTCTAAACATTTTTTGCCATTTTCCCATTACACAGCACATGATCGATGGTTTCCACCGAGAACTTAGCACAACATTTGCATTTAGAAGCCATATGAATCCCAATATTTTGGACCACTACTTCAACAGGTAGGCATTTTAGAAGAGCTTGCCAAGAGACAAAAGAAATTCTTTGAGGAACATGGTGTTGCCACAGCCATTTTTTCCATGGATAGATTACCCTTTTTTTGGAATTAACTTCCAGGCTGTTTTAGTAGAGAAGGAACCATCTTTATTGGGCTTCCATATATACTGATCTTGGGTTTCATATAATTTAATGTATACACATTCAATAGTAGCTGCTTGATTTTTGTCCATTAGCTCCCTCAGTCGGCTTCCATTCCATTTACCATTAGTCGCCAAAAGATCTTTAATTTTTAGTTCTGGTTCCTTAACTACCAGACCTGCTTCGGATAGACTTTAGGATCCCGTCCAGTTATCATACCATAAATTAGAAGAACTGTCTCAGACATGGTAAAAAGTATTTTGCAACACAATAGGCAATGCCGAGAGTACCCCCTTCCAAAAACAAGAACGAGTGGAATAAGTTTTCTTACAACCACATGTTTGTTCTTCATGTATTTAGAGCGGAAATATTCAGCCCAAAAGGATTTACCGACAATCAACTTCCATGCAAATCTCATAAATAAAGCTTGTTGTACCTCACCAAAATCTCGAATGCCCAGACCACCCTCTTCTTTTGGAAAATAGATTTTTCTCCAAGCAACCCATTTTCTCTTCTTCGAGCCATCAGTTAAATTCCAGAGGAAAGAAGAGAAAATGTGGTTCAGTTGAATGTGAACACCTTTAGGCAGATTTATAATCTATAACATATGAATAGGCATGTTGCTAAGAACGTGCCTGATCAAGGTGATTTTACCACCAAAAGAGAGTAGGTGCCCCTTCCAACCAGCTAGCTTCTTCTGTATTTTAGGCATCATCGGTTCAAACATACACTTCAATAATTTTCCAGTGTAGAGAGGTATGCCCAAGTAGGTGCAAGGTAAGAGTCCTTCCTTAAAACCCGAGACAACCAATAATTTTCTTTTATGAGTAGCAATGATGTGTTTGAAAAAAAACATAGAGGATTTCATAGGATTTGCTTGTTGACCCGAAATCAATTCATAATTTTTAATAATATCAAGGAGATTAGAGATCAACCTTTTTCGTCCATTGGCAAAAATAATCAAGTCATCAGCATAAAATAAATGGCTAACCATAATACCTCCAGAGTGAAATGATTGGACCTGGTTGCAGTCATATGCTTGGTTGATCATTCTAGATAAGAGCTATTGTGCCAAGATAAACAGATATGGGGACAATGGATCACCTTGGCGAAGTCCCCTAGATGGTTTGAAAAATCCATTGTGTTTTACCATTAAGCATGATTGAGTAGTAAGGAGAGGAAATGCAATTAAAAACAAGATTTCGCCATTGGTCTGAAAAACCCAATCTCCTTAAACTCTCCAGAAGAAATTGCCTGTTTACTCTATCATAAGCTTTGGCTATGTCAATCTTTAATAATGTGTTTCCACCTCTCACATTCTTATGAAGACTATGCACCATCTTCTGAGCAATAGATATATTATCAAAAATACTCCTACCCTGAATAAAGGCTGATTGTTCTCGAGAAATTATTTTGTCAAGTAAGGGGGCCATTCTAGCGACCATAATTTTGGATAGAATCTTGTATTCCACCGAACAAAGACTAATAGGCTGAAACTTCTCAAAACTTTTGGGACAGTTGACCTTAGGAATAAGAACAATGTTAGTTGCCCCCAAAGCACAATTTAGAGGGTATCCCCCAAAAAATTCTGTAGCCACGGCAAGAAGATCCGACTAGACAATTTTCCAGGCATTAATAAAGAAACTCGCCTTAAAACCGTTAGGTCCAGGGCTACTATCTTTGGGGATAGACTAAAGAGCAGCCTCAACCTCCTCTAAAATAGGCGGTTTACATAGTACCATATTCTCCTCCGTAAGAGTTCAAGAACATTAGCATCCATGGAGATAGGTGTAACTGAGAAAAGATCTTGAAAACTGCACGGCTCCCTCAAGAATTTCGTCCTGTGAATTCAGTTCACTATCATCTTTAAGGATAATGCGCTCGGTAATTTGGTTCTTTGTTTTATTTTAGCCGAAGCATGAAAAAATTTTGTGTTACCGTCATCCTCCTTAAGTTATTTAATGCGTGACTTTTGCCTCCATAAAGCTTCCTCTCTTTCAAGCCAAATTACATATTGATTTCAGCATTGTAAAAGCTGGTTTTTCAGTTTCCAGTGAAAAACTTTCCATCAAAGATTGTTCCAATTGCATCAGATTATTTTCAGTCATACTTATTTCCTGTTGCATCCTTCCAAACACCTCAACATTCCAAGATTTTAAAGCAATTTTTAAGGTCCGCAATTTGCGTGTGAGACATACCATTGGAGAACCAAACACATGCATATCCCAAATTTGTTTCACCAAAGGCAGAAATCCATTGTAAGAACACCACATACTTAAGAACCTGAACGGTTTGGGGCATGTCAAACTCAAATTATCTCTACATCGAAAAACCATCGGGCAGTGATTCGACAACGTGCGTTCCAAATAAGATAGTGCAACAGATGGGAATAGGTTCTTAAAATTTTGATTTACCAAGATACGATCAAGTCGAGCCCATATATTTCTTGTACCCTTTCGTCCATTACACCATGATAGTTTCGTACCATCGAAAGGGATATCCATTAGGCCTGAGTCGTGAATAAAGTGGTTAAACTCCCGCATGGCCATAGAGAGGTAGACAGACCACCTAATTTTTCCCCACTAGAACGGACAATATTAAAGTCTCCTCCTATGATCCATCTAACATTTCCATTAACTAAGCTTGTCAATTTCTCCCATAATTCCCTTCTTCGTCTTCGATAACAATTGGCATATACAAAAGAACAGAACACTCATACACATCCAAACTAGACCCTCCAAAAATTTCTTGCTCCGATAGACTTCTAATTTCAAAAGATACTTCATTATTCCAGAGAATCTAGATTTTTCCTCCTTCACTGGCGTTAGAAGCATAGTGTGGGAATCTTAAGCGTCGAGCCCAAATGATAATTCTCTCAACAGAAACAAACGGTTCCATGATAACTAAAATATAGGGGTTATACTGTGTCTCTTCATACCCATTAGTCCGCCCTTGGAGGACACCACACCCCTTGCGTTCCATATAATAATATTCATCATTAATACGATTTTTTGGATCCGTGGTGATACCTAAAGTCACCTTTTTACGACCATTTCCTCTTCCTTTTTTAGCTGTGGGTGAACTGATATGATCCGTGTCATAATTTAAGAAATTCAATTCAGGTAATTCGTTTTCATAGTCACCATCAGAAAAATTCTGAACCTCCATAGTTGTATCCCCGTTATGTAAATTGACTGAAATTATTATCCTTCGACATCGTATTAATTGTCAATGCTCCACAATTTCCCTTGTTGCTTTCAATCACGTTACAGTCCTCATTTCCTATACTGGTGTCTGTTACAATGTCCTCCTGATTCTTTTTCGATTCCTCATCAATTTTCTCCATTGGAACGTGCTCTTCCAAGTCACCAAGGGCGGTAACAACTCTACCATCATTCTGGCCAAATAGAGTTGATGCTGAAGGGATCAATCTGTCCCGCTATAAATTCATGTTACGTTTTTTCTGCTAATCTGTCGACCTGTTTTGTTGAAAGGGATTCCTTATCCTATGCTAATTCTGTAATACTACCTACATTATCCTTTTTTCACCAGATCTTTTTAGGGCGACTTATTTCCGGGATATTGATTTCTCCAGACTATTTTTTCTTGTGACAAGCCGTCTCCAAGTGGCCCATAGACATACAATAATGACAGAACAGTGGGAGTTTTTCATAGATAATCTCCTAATGTCGGCTAGAGGGGCGGAAAGGGACGCCCAACCAGAAAGAGTGTACTAGAGGCTTAGAAACATCAACATCTACACAGACACGTGGCCCATCCGGGACGCACAAGTCGTGAAGTTATCCCTCTTCAAAAACCAGCCAAAGTCATCGATGATAATTCACAACATAGATTCATGATAAAAGTGGAGAGGAAGTCCAGGAAAAAATACCTACACAGGGATCATTGAAGACTCATTATCCTCATCAAAATCTGGGGAGCAAATAACTTATTCAATAGATAGAAAGTATTAGTGTAAGATTTGTTTACTATGACGAAAACTTTTAAAGCAATTTAATGGACCTGAACTGATATGTTAACATCAGAAATGTTTTGACCTAATTCAAACGAAAAATAGTTGCAACATTCCAATCAAAAGTTATTCCATAACTTGTTGCAGTACTTGTTCAATATAGACTTTTCTTTACAAAGTTACAATAGCCAACACCTTCTTCCTTTCAAAAATCAAAATAGGAGAAGGAGAATATCAAACTTCACTACCGGTCCCTACTGGGCTTTTAACAAAAAGGTAATGATCTTTCTTTTTCTTCTCACATACTTCATCTACTACATGTGGCTACCTTTTACATATTTAGATAACACATATGTCAATATAAATTACATTAAAACTGGTGATGCATTAGCGAACAATGATTGCAATAGTAAATTCCAGCATAAAAAGGTCTTCGCCATCAATATTATAAGACCATACGTCCATACAAATAGTCCAATGAAATTCCAGTCCATCTCATGTCATCGCCCAGCTATCTTCAAAATATTCCACATAGCCTCTAGTCATGTTGATCTAAAAAGGAAGATGAATTGAAGAATGACTTTATCAAGAACTCGTGAATGAAAATATGGTGCAAGTGTGTAACTAATGCATGAGATTAAATGAATAATTATTTATCTTCATTTTCTTTTGGCCGGTACAAAGTCATTGTTGTACACTTGAGCTCAACTTAATAAAGTAGCACTAATATGATACTGGCTAATACATGATTGCCTTCTCTAGGCTAGAACTCGGTCAATACTTAATTGCCTTCTCGCGGCTCGATTTCTCTCTTTTGCCACTAATGATTGTTGAACTTTAATGATTTGTTGGGTGTCGAATCCAACAAATAATAAATGCTTGCTTTCTTAAAATATAAATTGTAGCAAGGGTGAGCAAGGTCGTATCCACAGAGATTTGTTAGATTTAATTCTTCAAAGATTAGGATAATAAAAGAAACTGGGGGTTTTGGATTTTTGTAAATTAAAACAAATTGAATTTAGGCAAGTTTTTCTAGAATGCAAATTAAAGAGAAGATGAATATTAGACAAATATCCAGCCCAAGATATAATTTCAGAATTGATTTGGAGGATCGATCATTGATGCAATAATAAAATCCTTTACTCTTTCACCAAATTAGTTATGGTTATTGATACGATCTAATAACCTACATTTCCTTACTTTCTCGATAATCAAGAGACGCTCTTTGATTACTTCACTTGTCAATAAACAACCCTAGATACGATCTTAGGATTTAATTTACCAACAGCATTAATCTCTAGAAAGG
>CAIGRF010409865.1:28913-39506 GCA_903798235.1 Fraxinus ornus
AACTTTTTTTTTTGTCGATTTCATGAAAAATGCACTCCCATGAGGTACCTAAATTTTTATTTTCCGGCTTACAATGAATTGGAAACTCTTTTCACATTTGTCAATCAAACAGACCCTTAAAGAGAGATATGGGTTGAATGGACTATGAATAGCCCAAAGTGGCTGGACTAGGTTTTGTGGGTTTTATATGAGAAAGTACGAGTAATAATCGTATGTGGAGAGATGGTTGTGGGATTCGACGATTGTTGTGGTGGTGATAGTGAGTGGGAGGAAGATGGGGTAGGTGTAGAAGAATGAGAATTTTTTATTTATAATTTTATTTTTTAAATTAGTTATTTGTGACAATCTAAAAGGATAGAGTATATTTCACGGTAAAGACAAAGGTCAAGAATTTTGCGTCAATTATTCATTTTGCCCTTCTTTTAAGTAGATTTAAGGGTATCATTAATGAGATGGACGACATGATGTCTTTCGTACCTCAAAGGTCATGTAGGGAGGTTTTTCGTCAATATGAAAGAGTAGGGGAATATTCTATAATAGGGGCAAAGTTTAAGGGTTTTTTGCAATAACTCAATAAATAATTACTAAGTCCATGTTTGGTACGTATTAAAATTTTCATTATTCTACTAATTTTAAGTCACATATTTTTCATCGTATCAATAATTTTTTTCTTTTTTAACGACATATTTTCCATCAATCTACTATTTCAAAATATATTCTTTCAAAATAACGAAACACACCTAATTTCTTTGTAATTTTCTCGGTCGTCGATTTTTCTAGTAAGCGAAAAACTGGCCGAAAACAATTGGACGACTATCCCAATTTGTCATTTCTACGCGCTTCACCGGCGATTGGGGCCCACTCCTCACCAATTACAAATCTATCTATGAAATTGTAAACTTCGCCGGCTGCTTGGACAGACCCAAACAACGTTCATTTCTATACGTACACACACAATATATCTATCTATATATCTGTATCCATATTCTATATAAGTAACTTTTATCCTATCTGTCTATATATAAAGATTAGAGTATATTTAATTATTAGATTCAATTGCATACAGAATTGCCATCCTCGCTTTGATAGGTTCTATTATTGATGGATCTCATATATACATGCTATATTTGTATATACAGATCCATTTGATTTAAGATTCAGCTTCTTCATCTCTTTTCCAGCTCTCCCAGTGATTAATCTTTTGGTAATGCTTGTTGTTTCTATCTACTTAGGAAATATGCATTTGTAAACGTTTTTTGGGTCTGATTTGTACATTGAATGCTGTTATGAGGCTGCATTTAATTGTGTGTACATCCACAGAATTGGAATTTAATACGGGTTGATATGATGTGTGTTGTGTGGATTGCAATTGGGATTTGAAGAGGTTTACTCATTGTGAATTTGATTCAGACTGCCGGGTCTTGGTTGACTTTTGGTTGCCATGTGGTTCTGGGATTCTTGTTGGTCTGGGACAGCTTTAGAAACTTGAAAGTGATTCTTGACGTTATTTCAATTTTATTTACTTCAGTTCTTAACATTGGGGATGTAAAGTTTGGGCATTTACATTGGACATTGTTTGATTTCCCCTTTATTTTGCTTCTTCTTCAGTCTATATTCAAGCTAAAGTGTTTTTTTAAGTTATCTTAAATATGGTTTAGTGGTTAGTTGGATTGGAATTTTGGTGCGAATTGATAGTTTTGCTAACTAAGCCTCATTTTTATTTAAGACATTCTTAATTAATGTTGGTGAAATTATATTCTCAGGCTCTGTCTGCTTTGCAGGTTCAGATTCTTATTGAACTCTTATTCAATTCACTGCTTGGCGCCTGATTTAGGCCGATAGGTCAGGGATACTAAATCACATTTTCTACTTGAGGAGAGCTTCTCAAAGTATCTCATTTTTTGTGGGAGATTAACCTGTGATGCATTGTTTCTAGATGAAGACAGCTCAGGCTTGTCGTTTAGGCATGAAAGACATGCAAATATTGCCTCCGCCTCGCCACCGCAATCATTTAAAGAAGCCAAGATGGATTATCGTATTGGTTTCTTTAGTTAGTTTGTTCTTAGTTTGTGTTTATTTGTATCCACCTCAGAATTCTGTTGCCTGCTATATGTCCTCATCTCATGGTTGCAAGGCAATGCAAAATTGGCTTCCACCCGCTCCCTTAAGAGAACTCACCGATGATGAAATTGCTTCTCGTGTTGTAATTAGGGATATTCTGGATAAGCCGCCTGTTATACCTAAGACTCCCAAAATAGCATTCATGTTTCTGACACCAGGTGCTTTACCTTTTGAGAGGCTGTGGGATAAATTTTTTCAGGTACATTTTTTTTTATGATAAAATCTCCGATCTTCTTTAGATCTCGTATAATTGTTTTTTTTTATGAAAATATTTCTAATTCTGTGCTGCTTTTGTAAATTGATAAAACCAATTTTTGTGCAAACAGAGTGCGTTGGAGTGATTATATTAGGACATACAGAATCATTCTTTACATATTGATCATGTTTGATGGGGCAAGTGTTTATATTTGGATTGCATAGGAGATCTAACATCCAGTACAATTTTGGCATTTTGATGTTTAGATTAGGCAGATTTTCTTCCAGTCAGAATTTGAAATACCACAGTTAGAAAGATATTGCCACGAGTTTTGATAGGACTTGACCTTAAGTTGCCTGGTGCCCATTAATAATTTACTCCTGATTCATTGGATATGATGACAAATTTTATTGTGGGCATAGTATAGTGCATGAGTAGAGTGATTAAGTTTTATAGCGCGTCTAGCTATATCTTATGATTTCCATTATGCCATGGATGTATGATTAAAAAGATTTGCATGTATCCGAGCCTTTGCAAATTGTATCTAGTCTGTAGAAGACAATAGATTTTGCCTAGCACGTAAGCACCATATGAACTTAGAAACATTCTTACTAAAAGGATATGAAATGTTTTACCAGATCACAAAAATCTTTATATGCTTTAAAATCTTCTTAAACCATCAAAGAAGCAGCTTTTCAATTAGTATATATCGTAGGTATTACTGACAGAGTTTGGAAACTTATTAACTGCTATTGTCTGCCCTTTGTCCATCACAGAAAAGAAAAAGAGGATCAATCCAGTTGATAGTCAGTTGGATGCTTGACTTGGACTCTTGAATAGTTGAATATCCTTTCCGATGTTTTTCATCTGAGCTCTTTATCCCATAGACCCTGTGGTTGTTGAGCCTATTTTATTTTATTTTATTTTTTTGGCTAAGGATGATTTGAAAATTCTAGAGTAGGATTGAATGATATGTGTTCAGAAAATAGGAAAACAAGACAAAAGGGAGGACAAATAGAGTGATTTGCCACCTAACATTGACTTTTGGCGTGCTTGGTTGCTGAAAATATTCAGGAAAAGTTGTTTCAAAATAAAAAGGCTAGGAAAGAAAGGCTTCATTTGACTTCATTTTCTAGGCTCACGGACTGAAGGTGCTTCCTTTTTGTGGTGTTGTGATGTTAAGCTTTACCCATTATCCACCACAGTACCTGCCGATATGTATCTATTCTGGCCATACCCTAATAAGTTATTTAGCTGATATCAGGAGCAAAATTTATGAATGGCCAGTACTACAGAAGGGTGTTGAATTTTATGTGGCTAGGAATCTGCAGATATTTTCTCACAGCTCACTTGTTCAAGTATCTGCATGTCTGGTCCTGAAATGATGCTTTGAAGCTCCATCTTTCTGGATGAGTGTTGTATAGACTATAGTTTGGTCTTATGTTTTTAGTTTTTACATTCAATGGGGATTACAACCAAGTTCTGTAGTTGAATCATTAGCAAACGTTGATTTTATTGTGATAAGACTGCCAAAAAAAAATGTAAGGAGAGATATTCTGAAGGGGATTAAGACTGATCAACCACAAGACAAAAGATGGTGAAAATGCAATTAACATTCATTAAAAATTCAAATGGATATTAAATGGCCTCACAATTTTTAATCACAAGATCAAGCCTATATAAAGTATCCCTGATCTAAGAAATGAGAGCCTGAAATTCTCAGCCCTAAAGGAAAGGATTGAATAATCAGGTTGGTCTTTTTGAGGGGGAAGGGTGGGATTTAATTTTTCTTGTGTGTTATGCATGTATTTGGCATTCCTGCTTGTAATTTTAGATTGAATGGCAATTATTATCCTTCATTTGCCCAAATTTTACTCAATTTTTTTCTATTTATTTGGCAGGGCCATGAAGGTAAATTCTCTGTCTATGTTCATGCGTCAAAAGACAAACCAGTGCATTTCAGCCGCTACTTTTTTGATCGGGAGATTCGCAGTGAAAAGGTTTATATCTCCTTGTCAAACTTATTTTATGGTTTAATTTATCTAAGTTAATAAGAGCGTTTAAGGGGTTCATAGTATTTTACTAGCTTATTAATTTGGGCCATGATGAACGTATATTTTCTTACGCGCTTGTTTATTGTGTTAAATGTTCATGTTACGAGATAAGCTCAGAGTTTCTAATGTAATTATTATTTTGAAGTTGTTGACTCTTCTCTGCACATCTTCTTTTGCAAAATTTTACTGTGGGTCACCTGATTATATGTCCACTGTGTCCAAAATATTGTTGGATATTTGAATGAAGGATTGTTTCCCCAGGGAATGCTGTAGTTTCTTATCTTTCTTTATATCTGTCTATTTTCTGTTGCGTAATAAAGTTCCAAGGGTCTGAATTCAGGTCAAGTCCTTCAATATGCTTCTAAGTTGGGTCTTCATACACAACTATATGAGGAACCTTGTGTCTATCATTTTCCTAGATGTTGTCATATTTTTTCCTTGCTACATCATATGCTAAAGTTTAAATTCCAATTATAGTGCCAGACAATAGAGTGCCATGGACTGTGAAATCTTCTTTGATTCTTTTTGAGGATTGTGATATGAAGCAGAACACTAACGGAAGAAAATTGTATTTCTGATACTGTAAAAACTTCAACAGAAAATGAAATGGTAAATGAAAATATTGGAAACAGATAAACATCTCCAATCCCCTTTACTTTACTTGATTTCTTTCATATCCCCCTCCTCTACCCTTACATGTTTATTTATACCCCATCCCTAACTGACTATAACAAAACGACTGACTCCGCATAATTCTAGAAGCCCCATACGCTACCCTTCTGTTAAGTGATTGGCCCGCTCCATGTGCTTGCTTGGTTCCCCCTTTTTCACGTCTTGTATATGTAAACTTAATTGGGGGTTTATCAAATACCCCCCCCCCCCACAATGTAGTCACCTTGTCCACAAGTTGCCAAGAGGGAAACTGCTAGTTGATCAAGTCGAAAGGCTCTCAAGTTACTTCCAGAGGGGACAGCCCTTTCCACTGAATCAAGACCTTCATAGCTTCAGTTGTTCCCTTCGTCGGTTGTCTGAATCCCAGGACATCTTCAGGTTCCACCAGTAGTTCCCAGTCCTCACCTAGTTGAAGGGGCAGGGATGAAGTGACATGAACTTTCCCTACCACTTCTCATTAAAATAAAGATAGACGAGCATTAAGTTCTCCCCGTTTCTCCCCTTCTGTCATTTGATTCACGCCGAAATAGCGCTCGACCCGGAAAACCCACCCATCCTAGTCCTCCCCGTCGAATACAGGCATGTTCAGTCGTCGGATGCGTGCCTCTATTTCCCCCAATTGTCCGGCCCGCTCCCAAGAACTTGACCATGCTTTGCTCATCACCGGAGATAAATTTGAAAAGTTACACGTGACCGCACTTTTCTCCTTCCTCTCCCGTTCCTGGGTGTCCCACGACTTCATCAACACTTCGAATTTGCCCATCAATTCTTTGTGCAGCTGCTGGAAATCGTGCCGCATTGCGTCCATTTCCGACTGGATCGCTGCTTGGTTAGCTGCTACCTGCCTTTCTATTACTTCCATGGTTGTAGTGGATGGATCCAGTGCTCTGATACCAATTTGATAGGAAGCAAAACCCTAACTGAAGAAAATTGTTTTTCTGATACTGTAAACAACTTCAACAGAAAATGAAATGGTAAATGAAAATATTGGAAACAGATAAACGTCTCCGATCCCCTCTACTTTACTTGATTTCTTTCATAATCCCCTCCTCTACCCTTACATGTTTATTTATACCCCATCCCCAACTGACTCTAACAAAACGATTGACTCAGCATAATTCTAGAAGCCCCCTACTCTGCCCTGCTGTTAAGTGATTGGCNACGTCTTGTATATGTAAACTTAATTGGGGGTTTATCATATTGTTTCAACGTTCAATGCTGAAGTCGTTGAAGATGAAGCAGTTCATGGGAAACATTCACAGGATATTGGAAAACCTTCATGGATTAGGCTGCTATTCTTATCATTGTGGTAAATTTTGTTAGAAGGGCATGGGGATGGTTGGGTTCTATTGTCTGTGGCACAGCTCTTAGTGCTGTATTTGGTTGTATTGCATCCAAGGAACTGCATATGCTTGGTGGACTTGTTAGATTTATGAAATTGAATGTGTCAGGAAGATATTTTGACTTAATATGTTTTTTGATCCTGAATTCAGTGGAGCAATCTAATATGGAAACAAACCATTGATGCTACTTTAACTTAAGACTTGAGTTTATTTTGAATGTCGGAGCTAATGATCCTTCCACAACCTAATTGCTTAGATCTTGTTATGTCGTGCAATTAGTGGCCATGCTTCCCTTACGATATTTATGTGCATTATGTTTGTGATTTTTTATGTGTTTATATCCTGGATGGGTGGAAACTCCTGCCACTGCTGGTAGTCCTGACATTTTCTTCTGCTGAACATATGTAATAATTTATTTTTGCAGGTAGTATGGGGAACAATATCGATGGTAGATGCAGAAAAACGTCTTTTAGCAAATGCACTCAAAGATCACGACAACCAGCATTTTGTACTGCTTTCTGACAGGTGACTAGACGATAATGCCATTGCCATGTCCATTTCCTTTTCAATTTTGGGAACTCATTTAACTAGTTGGTTGCTGATTAAGCATTTTTCATGAACTGCAGTTGCATACCACTTCGTAATTTTGAATATGTGTACAACTATCTCTTGTACACAAATGTTAGCTTTGTCGACAGGTAAGCCTGTTGTTTCTGGACTGCAAGTATTTCTTTGTGGGTGGCAATAGATCGGAGGCTCATTTGGCTAGGCTTTAAAAAAAAAAACTTTACTAACTATACTCTTGAGTAAATAAGCGCATGGAAAGAGGCTCTGGATCAGCTTTATAACCTATTCATGCTGATTATTTAAATGACAGATTGACGTAGAATTTTGAAAAATGAACTTTACCAAAAACTTCTACTTGAACATATGCAGTTTTCTTTATCAAATGCCGTGCCTTAAGAAAATAAATAAATTTGAGAATTATTAAAAATTGCTCATAATTTTACTTGAAGGCTGTTGCTAAAGGAAGATAAATGGAAATATAATGCATGATATTGCCTTTTCTCTTTATGATTGTTGTGTTAAAGAAAATCAAGTTTCAGAGGTTCAATATGTTAGTTTATTAGAATTATGATAGTTTTAGTCACCTCATTTGAATATAAGTATGAGAAATAACCACCAATCCCACTATTTTCAGCTTTGAGGATCCTGGTCCTCATGGAAATGGAAGGTATTCTGACCACATGCTACCCGAAGTTGAGATGAAAGATTTTCGAAAGGGTGCACAGGTGTGGTTTTATATTTTGATACAGTTAATTGTATGTGAAAATTCCAGAGCTGGACATTCATTTCTAATGTTTTCAAATGAAAAATGGATATTATTAGTCCACCTTTTATTTCCGTATATCAGATTCTGATTGCCAACTTCATCTTACCCACAGTAAAAAAAAAAAAAAAAGGAAGAAGAAGACATGCACAATCTTGCTTTGTTGGTTTCACAAATGATTTATGAGCACAACAATTTCTATAACGTTTCTGGGGAAAAAAGAATGAATTAATTTGGTTCTATGCCCACGGGTTCAAATTTACAAGTTCTCCGTGGATTACTTTAACATGGTACATCTGCAATGTTGTCAAATAAACCTAACTGTAGCTTGCTCAGCATCAGTTAGATTCTCCTATTATGATTTGTTTCTTTATGGACTTTGCAGTGGTTCACATTGAAGCGGCAACATGCTATTATAATCATGGCGGACAGTCTCTACTATACGAAATTTAGGATTTATTGCAAGGTGATAAACAATTTGGCTTATTATATTTATTTTTTCTGGCACTGTAATTTTCTTCTTCTATAGTTCCTTGTGATAAACATTTTGGCTTATTATATATTTATTTTTTCTGGCACTGTAATTTTCTTCTTCAATAGTTCCTTTATTTAATTTCAGTTATTTTTGGATAGTTTGATTCTTTCTCAAGCATAAACTGGTCAGAATACATCTTCGAGTAGTATTGACCTAGACTAATAGTGTCCTAAGTATTTTATAATCCAGTGAGCAAAAGCAATACTGCATTTATGGTTTTGTTTAGGCATCAAACAATTGATCATCAATTCAGTGAGTCAGTGACCATTTTGTACATCATCTGATGGATTATATGGGTCTCAAAGTGATAGGCTTATAAGGTACCAACCATTCTCAGTGTTTTGCGACGTGCATCTATAATCCCTTCAGAGAACTGTTTTCATAAGTGAACAAAAGTAGGAAACGTAATTAAGACAACCAAGAATTCAGGAAAAAGGTCATGTTATTCTGCTTTCAATGCCGTCTAATGGATGTAAATATTTCTCTATGACATATCAGGTTTATTACTATTTTATTTTATTTAGAGTTTGAGGTTATTGTTGCAATTAGGGGGATAGAATAAGGTGGGGAGGTGAAGGTGACTTTAGATGCTTAAAAGCATGGTGTTTTGCTTGTGCGTGATTATTTCTTATTTTTATAAACCACATTAGCACAATATGGACTTGGGACACGGACACGGACACGGACACGCACATGAACATGATGACATTTCGGTCTCCAAAAAGTAGAACCAGACAGATTGATTAAAATTCTTAAAATTTTACTTTTTGCGAATTATACTTGTATTTTTATGATTTTCTATACCTTTTTAGCTTTGATAGAGGAATCACTATTTATTGTTATTGTTATTAATATAAGTTTGGGTTGTATTAGTCAAAATATTACCAATGAAAGAAAAATGCCCATAGTAGATATAAAACAAATTCAACGTGAAGTTAATTTATTCTGACTTTATGCAAATATTTAAATGATTGAAATTTTCTTTAAATTTATATTCCAAATTTAGAAAAATGGAGCTTGTCATGCCCTTGACTTGTTTAGGACATATACCAGACACTAGGTGGTGTAGTAGACACATGCTTGAGAAGTTCCCTCATAGCATTTTGCTTTTTCCCCTTCAGTATATACTTTTACCTTGAACCACTGTTGACATCTGTATCTTTTGATTAAACAGCCAGGCATGGAATATGGACGCAACTGCTATTCTGATGAACACTATTTACCGACATTTTTCCATGTGAGGATTGTTTATATCTACTTTATTTCGTATAATCCACCTCAGATAATTTTAAGAGAATATATTTTCCTTGTTTCAGATTCTTGATCCGGCTGGAATTGCAAATTGGTCCGTCACACATGTTGATTGGTCTGAAGGGAAGTGGCATCCAAAATCATATCGATCACAGGATATTACCTATGATCTAATGAGGAATATTAAAGTATGGCTCTACTCTTCCCAAACATAAAATCATTTCCATTTATAGCTTCCATTTTTTGTCCTGTTATGAGAGTTCTAGTATATTTTTCAATATACCATCTCAAATTATCTTATACTAAACTATATCATGGAAGATGATTGGTCTGAATAAATTGTGATCTGGTACTGTGGCCTCAATATTTAGACCTGCAGAGAGCTAAATCGTACTGTATTTTATATTTTTCGATACACATTCTCAAATTATAGTTAACTACATCATCGAATTTTATTGGTGAAGTCTCGAAATAAATCATGATCTGGTACTGTGGCCTCAATATCTGCCTTTGAAGGGCACACAATGGTACTTTATAGTTAACTAAATCATCGAATATTATTGGTCAAAATAATCATGATCTGGTATTGTGGCCTCACAACTTAGACTTGCAGAGAGCAAAATTGTATTTTGTAGTATATTTTTCGTTATACCATCTCAAATTATCTTATCGTTAATTATATCATTGAAAATTATTGGTCCCAATGAATCATGATCTGGTATTCTGGCCTTGCTATGTAGATTTGCAGAGAGCAAAATGGTACCTTTTTTTGTGAGTTAACTAATGAAGCTTTCAATTATTTTTGCAGTCTATTGTAGATAGTGTGCATGTTACAAGCGACAAAATGGTTAGTGTCATTGGTGAAAAAACTATTCTTCATTTTAAGTTATGGTATATTGGGTTTCTCATTTTTTTTATTCTGTGCTGCAGAAGGAAATTCAGATTAGCCCTTGCTTGTGGAATGGAAATCAACGGCCATGTTACTTGTTTGCTAGGAAATTCTTGCCTGAAACTTCAGATAATTTGATGGCCCTTTTCTCCAACTATACATCTATATGAGTGGGGCGATAGCTTCAGTGTTGATTCTTTGG
>CAIGRF010409919.1:32235-66262 GCA_903798235.1 Fraxinus ornus
TCCTTTGGATTATTCTATATGTACAAAATGTCTTACTACATGGATTACTTAAAGTCCAAGTGGCGCCCACCTATTGAAGGGGTGTCGGGTGTACATATGGAATAATCTTATATATATATATATATATGACATAAAAACTAGTTTATGTATAAAAAATATGTACAAAACATTTTTTTGGGGTCAGTTCTATGTTAAGGGTTATGTTATGTATACATAACAATGTATACAAGAGCGCCATAATGGACGAATGGCACCCCGGGTCATTGGTCCATTATAACACACCCTAAGGATTTTGCTATGTTTATTTTAAACTAGTCCAATTCTTAGAATGTATCTTCCTCATAGTAGTTTCCACCTTTACTGCCTAACTTTTTCTCATTAAATTTATTACTAAAAACTTAATTTCTTGTTCATCGTAATCATCTAGGAGAATATGAGTAGATCATACCTCTCGTTTCACTTCCAAATTGGAGTATCAAATAGAAAAGCAATAACTAGAGTGGACAAGTCGGAGTCGAAAAGAGAATCCCTCACTTCTTTCTCATGAGATTTCATGGCGTATAAATCAAATCAATTTTTGATTGAAATTTGTGTCTCATTCAATAAATAATCATAAAATTAATGCAATGATTTAATTTGAAATTAATTGTCCTGGCAAATTAATCAACGAGATAATTACACACAAATGCAGATGGTTGAACCAGCCAATCAAGTCTAATCCCTATTCCGAAGCACTCACACATTGATTTAATTAGGCGTGTCAACTTTTTTCATATATATTCCTACAAACTTTCTTGAAGCTTAAGCTTACATGCAAACTATAGAAAAGAATTTAAGTGTACCAGACCTATATAAAGAAGATTCAATTGCTCGCTGAAATTAAAATTTACAGGGCAAATGTTCACCAAGCAGAAATGGCCGCAAGCTACCGCTCTTCTGAAATGAACTTGTTCCATGCTTCCTGAAGATAAAATGAATACACAAAACATTCAAATGATTTGAACAGAAATGCTTGTTGCATCAAGCTACATGATACATATAGTTTATCATGTCTTTTACGTAGAAAAATAATCGTGTTTTGTAATTCCTAAAAATTGAAGATACTAAAATCTGACCGAAACATGGAGAGGCAAGTAATTCAGTCATACTGACATTAAGTCCAACATTATGCTTGGCCGTGTTTAGGTTTCAATTAGCCTATGTTTGGCTAATGTTTATAAACGCACAAACCACTTTTTATCCACATAATTCAATATATAAACATTAGCCAAACCACTTTTAAAAACACATTTCAATAGGATCCACAAGTACTACCCACTTATCCAACACTCATTTTTATATATTCATAAATGAATCGTCGTTTATAAACACTTCCCAAACAAGTTTTCAGATGAAAACATTAGTAGCAATATGAAACCAAGGCATCTTCATTTAACATGTGAGGTAACAAAATGACAGTTTGAAACCAACAGGCTACCAAATATCACATAACAGAAATATATCGCAATGTCAATCTCCACAACTAAATCATGAGATTGAATAAGATGATGATAAGATCCATGATCAGGCATGTGGTTAGTTTTAATGGCAATGTGGGTTGTCAAAATTCATTTCACACGTGCACATTACAAATTGCAGACAGAAACTAATTCTAAGTTTAGGATTTTGACAAAACTGACCTAAGATGCCCTGTGCCTTTTGACATATATATAACATAAATGAGCTAATTCTGCTTTTAAAAACAATTTTATAGTTATTTCTCCTCCCACATCTTTTTACACATTGTATCAAGTCACACTTCACTAAAAGAGAAAAGTTGGACACTGATGCGTGTTTGCAGTTATATATGACAGAAAATCAAATATACTAAAGATGTAACCAATCTAAAGCAATTACAAACTGATCAAAATTGCTACTTTAACGATTTGGAAGTGTGTCTAACCATTCAATCTGTTGATACTAGAAAGCAAATTATTATCAAGCTTATTCCTGTATTATAATGAATCCTAAAATTGCCTCAATTCATTGAACAGCGGAATGAGTAATTCCATAGAAAGAAAACAAGTGACAAACCTTAAGAAGATCAAAAACCTTCCCGGATATATATTTTTGCTGAATAGTTGCACCACGCTGCTGTAATTTATCAGGGTGCACACAAAGAGTGGCTTTCCTGTATGCTCTTTTTACAGCTGCAGAAGTTATAACTTCAGTTAATGGGATCGGCTGCCAACCACTATCAGGCCCAAGGATCTGTCATTAAGGTAAAGTTGAAAGTTTGTCACTGTTGAAGGAGAAAACTGAGTAATATGATCAACACATAGTGATGAAACGGTAAAAAAATGTGAAGAACCAAAAGTGAAAAACTAATGATAACTAGATTATAAATTTGGACCCTTAAGTCTGACCAAAAATATTAGGTTAATTTGTTTTGTCCCTTTGCTGGCATAAGTAGTAATTTCTACCGTTCCTAAAGCTCTCGCAAGTTCTCAATATTTTGGGGTCGAGAATAAAAAATTATTGATTCAGAAGCCAATGCAGATAATTTGCAAAAAGGGAGAAAAAAAGAATTTGTATAGGATACAATTGTTTGTTCATTATTTCTTTTGACATAATAAATCTGGTGGGTGAACAGTTACTATTATTTGTGCAACTGGGTGTGGATAGTGTAGCTTCCTGAAAATAATACAAGCCTTACAAAGGGCCATTATAAGATGCAAAAGAATTTCACTGCAAATCCAATCCAGTTTTGGACATAAAGCAACTGTTGATAGATTAAAACAAACCAATCTAAAGACAACTAGACACAAACTGGGTAGTTAGACCAATCCCAAATTTTTGACACTAGATATAGAAAACTAGAAATGCCGTGCTTAAGGAAAAGACAAAAGACAAGAAAGTCAAAGAACAAGAACAAAAACAAAAATTACCAAAACCCTTCAGCTGATTGATTTTGAGATGGGAACGCAAAAATAAAAATAAAAAATAAAAAAAATGGAGGAAAATATTTAAACTTTTTTCTTTATTGCTGGCTGCTTTCCTGGAGACCGAAAATTTACCCCCATTTCACCGTCAGTCTATCATTTTACTCTACATGTATCACAAAAAAGCTGCAGAACATTTTCTCACATATTTAATATTACAACATATAAGCAGAAAGACAAGTAAAATAAACAACAATAATGACTCAGGTCAAAACCTGAATTGCAGAAGCTATTTGCTTTGTCCAATGTTTACCCAGAAATAGCATCGGCCAATGTTTACCCAGAAATAGCATCGGTGAAAAAAATTGTTGGGAAATTGCACCAAAAGTTAATTTTAATGTCACGATAACTTATCAAAAGAAACATTACTTGTAACAAAGTTCATTTTCCAACTCTGTCATTTCTTTCTAAAATAGGATGCATCACACTGTATAAGACGGCCCCCTAATGAGAATTCGTTGTGCAAAACTTACCAGCATTTTTTAATCCATTAAAAGGCATATGCAAGTTGGTGATAAAAGGAGAGAATTTAAATCAATGACAGGGATATGAGAGTTTGGGACTAATTCATTTCATTCTTGATTTTCTTCAAGTCATTATTTTCTTGATGATGAGATACCATAGTTCTTGCCAAACTGATTTAATTCTTGATTTTCTTAGAGTCTGTCATTCTTTTATGTGTAATGGAAAATAAAATTCCTTCGGTGCCTATAATTTCTGTCAGTTTTCCTCTACAGTTTCTTTGCATCATCATCTATTTTGCCACCCCCACACAATAGAATTGATTATCAATCAGATCTTTGTTTGTTTCCATTCACCTCATCTGAGCCCCAAACACATTGTTAACGTCAGTTCAAGAGCATGAACCTGTTATGGCTTATTGGATTTGGAAACCACAAGAACCATTCACGGTAACTTCAGGACTTCCCCTTTTTCCCCATTTTGCCCATCTCATATCAAAGGACAGGGTGAAGAAGTAAAGAAAATGAACAAATAGCATTCAAATCATGCATAAAGACATGGGATGACCATACATATTGCAAAGTCGAAAGCAATGCACGGAGATTTCCTTCTTTTCCACTTGACCATCTCTTGACCTCAACATCCAGAGTTTCCGCAACTCTCTGCACATTTAATATATATTGACGTGAGATCATATGGGATATTAGTTATAGATCAGATTTTACTCAGGTAAAAGAATGCATACATTCCTCTCTTCTTGTTCTCGTTGGGCGAGAAGATCGCGCATATTTTTCTCTGCTAGGGCTTTAGCCTAAAACAGCACATGGAAAAGTTCAAGGTCACAAAAAAGAAAGGCAACTCAAAAGAAGAATATAATTCTGAAAGGGAGTAATATACACAAGGAAAAGAAGGGACTCACTGCACGCTCTGCTGTTCTCTGGTATCTCTCTAACCGAGCTTTACATCGCTGAGGTGATTCGCCTTCAGCTCCTAAAAAGTTTTAAATGTATGAGCCAGCAGCTAAACAAGCCAAAAGGCACTTCTATGGGACTATTCAAGGCAAATACATTGTGGTAAATCAAAAGATAGATCATAATTTAGTTCTCGTATATATTAGCCAATGGATGCTAACCCTAAACAAAGAAATATTCCTTTGGCCATATAAATCACATACCTACATGTGCTGAAGAATATGAATATCTCAATCCATTCAAGTTTCCTGTATTTCGAAACTGATGGTCATGAAGTTCCTGCCAGTAAGAACACATCAACCATCTATCGAAATTCATTAGAGCAATAAATACAAAGAAGAGTACTCACAGATAAAGAATCCCTCATTTCAGCACATCTGGAAGGACCCGAAAATCTATCAGCGATAGATCCTTCTACTTGTCCCTGGACATCAAAGGTATTCTTCTTGACTAATGTTTTTTTAACAGCACGCTGCCAAGCCTCTGCAGCTTTTCTCTCTACCGGAGTACATTCTGCCCTGAGCCTAGCCTCCATTGATGCCCTCTCTAATCTTTCCCGAGCCTCTGACATAGCTCTTTGTCTTGCCCCGGCAGTAGCTCTCTCCACTGCAGCTCTTTCTGCTCGCTCACAAGGTTCAGCATATGATCTTTCATGAGCTTCAAGGGCTTCTCTACCCAGAGACATCCTATCCTTCTCTCTTTCTCTTTCTCTCTCCCTCTCTTCTTCCAATTTTCTCAGATGTTCACTTTCAAGTTCTCTTTCCCTTTCTAGTCTTCCATCTACTTTTCGGTCTTTTGTAGCAAGGGTCTCATTCAAATTCTTCTCTTTTCTTTCTGAGCTATGGCTTGGACCTTGTTGACCCAGTTTTAGTTTGTTTTCTCTTTCTTTTGACACAACTGATGAAGCGCCTACCATTTTTTTCCCATTTTGAACCAACTCTGCGACTGCAAGACCTGATATGGACTTATCATTGGTCTCGTTCTTGTTGATGTTGGATTGAACTCCCTTTATGCTCTTCCCGCTCTCTTCTAGGCGAGCAAGTGTAGTCTTATTCTCATGATTAGATACAATTTCAGAGGCTGACTTCTCTGGCATATAGCATGTATTCCCCACACAAGCTTCAGCTTTCTTTGAATTTGTAATGCATTCAGGTAGAGAAGGTGACTCTGCAGAGTTGAATTTTCCTTTAAACAGCAGATTGGTTCCATCATTGGATTCAGAATCACTGCTTTTGCGATCAGTAACAAACATTGTATTTTCTTCACTAGCAACGTGTGTTCTAGTTGCTTCCAGTTCTCCAGGGCTATCATGTTTCCCATTCACGAGAATTTCTAGTAAGGTCCCTTCATTGTTTTTACATCCTCCATCAATTTCCTTCACATTACCAGCTTCCATGAATACATCCTTTTCCTGATCATTTCTCACTTCCCCCTCATGTCTGTTTCCCTCAGTAAGCTCAATTTCTATGTCCTGCTCACTCAATTCATCCCAAGCCTCGCTTAAGTTCTCATTCATTTTAATATCACAAGCTGCTTGTAATCTTTTTACAGTTTCTTCCTCCTTGAAAATCATTACTGATCTCTTATCATCTTTTTGTGTCCAAAACTCTTTGTTCTCCATTTCACTCTCTTGCCTCCCATATGCATCGCTTAGTCTTTCCTTAATCTCTTGGCTTTCATGATCCCCCTGCTGATCCTTTTTATTATTTTTGCTTTGAGCGATCCCTCTGCATTCCATTTCATTTTCCTCCAGCTTATGAGCCTCTACAAGTTTCTCTTTTCCCCCCCATGCTTTGGAATCCAGTTCATCTCTACATTTCTTTCCTTTCCCAAGAACCACATTAGAGTTCTTATCACTCCTTTTGTGCTTAACAGCCCCTTCCAGTATCTTCTCATTCCCCTCCGGGTCAAAAGTCGCTTTTGGTGTATTATTTTTCTCTTTTCTTTCATGAGACAATTTATTTTTATTTTCTTCTTTTTCACAAGCGTTCTGTGGTTGCTTCTCTCTTTCTTCCTGCTCTAGTTTCTCTCTTGCTCTTTTTCCAGGTTCTATGTGCTCAACGGCCTCTCCAAGTCTCCCGCATTTCTCTCTCTCAATATTTTCTTCAAGTCTCATTCCTTTTTCTTTCCTCGAATGAGCATCCTTGTACATCTTCTCACTCTCTATTCTTTTGGTGCCAGTCTTCAGTTTCTGTTGTGCTTCCACTTCATTCAAATAGCACCAAGCTTCTGTCAGCTTGTCCACACTTTCATCAGGGTCAACTAATACCTTTTCACTTCGTCCATGTTGCTGGACCACCTTTGTTTTCCTTTCACTGAAGTCAAATTTGCAGATCATCTCATCCAATTGTACTTCCTCTTCACGCTCCTGACTGCCCAATTTCTTGGTTGCTACTAATCTTCCTTGGTTATAATCCCAATCACAAATGTCCATATCCATTTCAAGTTTATTCTTGTCTTCATCCCATTTTGGAGCTTCCTTTGCCACTTTAATGTTTTTACAGTCTTCCATAAGGTCATATACTTCAGTGTCCGCTTTTGCTTGCTGTCTATTTGAACGTGACCTCATATTTTCGACAAAAATGTTGCCATCCTCTATTTTAGAAGCCCTCCTGGGTAGACTTGTATCAATAACTTCAAAAAAATCCGTTGCTTCACTCCATGCAACAGCGTCCACAGTTTTTTCGACAAAGTGAATATGATTTTTCCCATCTACAGGATTTGAAATTACCCTGTTATTCTCAGTCAAACTTCTTTTTTCTTCAACAAAAGGTTTAGGTACTTTGGCTTCTTTTGCGTGTGATTGTGGCATCCTCTCATCCTTTAATCCGTTAGTTACATTTAATACAGTGCTTGTGTTTCTCTCTAATTCTATGTCATTATCCAGATGCAGTTTAATAGGACTCTGGAGGCCCTCGTTTCTCTCCACTGATTCCTTTGTTTGAGCTTTCTCTGTTGCATCTTTCATGGCTTTGGCAGATGAAGAAGAATCTACTTCCACATCAAGGAACGGTGACGAACTGTCATTCCGTTCAAAGGAAGAATCATTAATAGCTTTAAATTTTGCATTTGGTCTATTGGAATCTCCATTTTTAACAGCAAAGGCAGGTGGTGGTCTTGAAGGTGGTGGCAGTCCAGAAGGCTTAGTTCTGAGGCTGATGCCAGATATAGTTATAAATGGTTTATTCAGTGTAGATTTCAGCTTGCCATGCTTCTCTAAAAAGTTAAGATCGTGCTTTGAGTCACTATTTGAGGGGTGTGACGAACCCTTTATGAATAGTTCCTCTCCTGCGCTTGTCCAACCACGAACCACACTGTTGTCAAGATCATTAGAAACATGCAAATACGACCTCTCATCTTCACTCATCTGGGAAACTAACATATCATTAAATGCGTAAGCATATCCAGAAATAGCAGGTAACTGAGTTACATGTGTGGATCCGGTAGCTATGTTTTCCATGATTCTTTGGCTAGACTTGTGACAAGAAACATTGAACAGCTTAATGTCATCAGATGACTGGAGATGGTCTCCATTTGACAAGCTGTGGTGTTTTCCAGAACTTGCTGAAGGGTCCGATTCAACCGACAAAGGCTCACTTTCAGCCGGACTCCTATGTCAATACAAGGTCCAACATTTTATAAACAGAACATTGCACAATAAGATTTTTAATTAACTATACTTACTCTAACAATCAGTGTCTTTAAGGCACAATGCACAAAGATAAATCAACAAATAATACTAGATCAAATTTATAAAAGGTATATGTTCAACCACATCATCTAAAAGTATAAGCTGTTAGAACGGTCGCGCTTGATTTGTCTTCAACACGCCCCCAGGAGCAGCCATTCATTTTATTATATGACCATCAGCAAAAGATTAACAAGTCAAGGATTTTTGCTTCAATTAGCATAATTCCCATTACTCATCCATAATCTGATATTGCACACAGATAAAATTCTTTAATGCTATATTGATTCAATAGAGTCCAATTCACTATTAAGATCCACTAAAATTGGGACCCAAAATATGTGACTTCCATAGCTTTCGCCACCCACGAAATAACAGATAACTTTTCTTTGAGGGAGGGGATTGCGAAATTAAATGCCTATACCAAATCACCTGAAAAATCTATCTCCCCCTCTCCCTCTCTCTCACACACACCCGAGTGTAATACGCACGGCTGAAGAAATATATTTTTGTCACGGTCACCACTAATTAACTCGTATAAGGACAAAAATATTGACAAATTCAAAGATTTTCGTACATTTTCAAAAGCAAAAGTGAAAAATGAGTCAACGCACCATGCCTCTTCAGAGGAATCATATCCGCCGCTGGAATGTCCAACCAATTCCTCATACGACAATGCGAAATCCAAACCACCGAAATCCCCGAAAATCTCCGAATAGCTAAAATCAGGACTCTGAACATCAAAATGAAAACCTGCCTCCCCATCAATTACAGGAAGATCCAAAACCGGAATGGAAGAAGATCGAGCCGAGTGAAAGCCACCGAAAATCTCAGCATAGTCCTCAAACCGAGGCGCCAATGTGGGGAGCCCGAACTTCGGTGGGCCCCCGAAAACGTCGTCGTACACTGACTTGTGAGAAACGTAGCCGGTTCCAGCATAACTCCTCTTGGGAAGTGAATGGGAAATGTTTTCCATTATGGAAAGTGATTTTCCCAGGGGATTTTTCTTTTCCCTCCCTCGAGGATTTTTGGGGTGAAAAAGCGATAGCTCGGTATGAGGAGTGAGTGATAGAGAGGATTATTTCACTCGAGGTCACTTAACTTATTGTTTTACTCTGAGTTAGTCATTTTATTTCACTTTATTTTAATTTGATCCCCAAATTTATATTTCTTAATTTAATCATCCTACTTTTACTTTAGTTTCAGTTTAACTTTTCCCTCTATAACTTTACCAATAATTGACATAATTTATGACAAAATTTCGTCAAATTTCGTCAGCTGACTTGTGGCTTTTTGCTTGGCTTCTAAATAATGACATTCTTCGTCAATTGTCTATGTGGTAGTAGGCTCAAGATTCATTGTTTAATAATAAAAATATATCACAATAATTAATTATCGGTTCATTATCACTTAAAACTAATGATGATAAATTCTTATTCCTAACAAACATGATATTCTCCACGACAGAGACTGAATTATCTAGAAAATTAATATTTGCAACATACTCTTTTAGAACAAGAAAATATTGTGTTGCTAAAATTATAAGGTTACGAATTACTTCGATTTTGGTAACAGATATAAAGCATAAACAAATGATCAAATTGAAACAAATATGGAAGTAGAATGACTTCCGCTGATATTTTCATGGAATAAAAGTGGGGTATAAGGAAGATGAATCGGTGGTTGGAGGACCATGACGGCTTATGGAGTCGAAATGACATTTATGCCCGTGTATGGGGAGCGTGATCGACACTCTCCGCTAAGAGTGGAAATTGTCAAGCACTCAAGGACCATCATTTTTAGAATAATAATGACATAGATTGAAATTATAATACCAATAAGACTACAAAAATAAAAAATAGTAAAAGTGTAAAATAGACAATGATTTTAGATTCTAACTCATTTTGCGCATGTTCGAATTCTATTATCTAAAAATTCATTTTTAATCACACGTTCTTTTAATAAAATAATTTTTCACGTAACTAAGAATGGCAAAAAAACTCGTCGGCTCGAGCTCGGTCAAAAAAAAAGTCCGAGCCAGGGTCGGCTCGGGCCGGCCCGTGGCTAGTACGAGACTGCCCATAAATTAAAAAAAAAAAAAAAAAATCGAGCCGAGCCAAGCCTCATTTTTCTGGTCGGGCTTTTGCTCGGCTCGACTTGGGCCCAAAAAATCTCGAGTCGAGCCCCGAGCTTCAAGTTTCGGTTCGACTCGTTGACTGACTATTTGGAAATAAAAATGGATAATACGATGAAGAGAAATTGTCTATTAAGCACCGTTACATAGCATAAACTCGGTAATAATAACGTGTCGTATTAATTAATTAATAAATAAATAAATAGGCAATTATACTTAGTCATTTCTCATATCACAATCCTAACAATATAAAAGAGTGAGTTTTTTTTTACAGGTGTCGAATTCTCCGATCGTCAACCAAAACGATATTGTTTAACATTTACACATTTGTTTTCATCCATATTCCCTATATTTGTTTCATTCTTAGGAAGATCGTGGAGGCGCTATTCTTCGACGGTGACTCGTGGTGGTGAGTTGGCCGAAAATTCTGAGAAAGAAAAGGTGGGGTGAGGTTGAAATCGGAAGATGCCGCTACTTTCTGTTCCAATTTGCACTTCAGATTTTTCTGATGTATTACATACGTAAAACCAAAAATCATTTAACATCAAATTCAAAACTAGAAATTTCACAACTTTCTTGAAATGGGCGATGATGAGGATGATGAAGAAGAATGTGTATACTTATCTGTATATGTTTAGATAACAAGTATATATATAGAGAAATAGTAGCAATGGAGATGCCAGAAGTAAAGAACAATAAGACCATGTCTCTGTGTGAATCGAATTTTTTTTTTTTTTTTTAACATTAAGATACATTTAGCCTAAAATTATCCCAAAGAAATGAAGTAAGATGAGTAAATTCGAGATGGGTGTTTTTTTCTTTTTTTTTTTTTATAAATGGGATTAGGTTATAAATGTAAATTTGTTGCAATGTGCTAATTGATAACTATATTGTAATAAGATGTATATAAAACTCTTTTTTATATTTCATCACTACAAAATAAAAGGGCAAAATACTTTGTATGACATGTCGCGATTTCCGAAATTTTTATTGAATTTTCGGAATTATTACTGATTTTTTTTTTCAAATACTGAATTTCATTTTTTTTTCATGAGGGGCGCTATCCCTCAACCGCGCGACCTGACTGATCAGGTCGATCACCGTCAAGGGCGTTACCCCCTTGACCCCGCCCCCTCGACTCCCTGCGACCTAACCAGTCAGGTAGATCACGGTTGGGGGCATTGCCCTGGAGCCATGAGATAAATGTTCGCTATGAGTTGCTGTTGAACTTGGAATGGCCACTATCATTCAGTTAATATAGTAATATATAAGATGCGTATTGATTGAATTTGAAATTGTGCAAGCAATCGAGTTTTATTGGTTTGAACTTTCATGAAGTCCAGATAAAGGTTGTGCTAACTACCAAGTTTTAATATAGTAATATATAAGTTGCGTAGTGATTGAATTTGAAATTGTGCAAGCAATCGAGTTTTATTGGTTTGAACTTTCATGAAGTCCAGATAAAGGCTGTGCTAACTACCAAGTTTTATTAGTTTGAAGTTTTGTCTTCAAAAATAATCAAAAATCAGTCAACGCTATTACATAGACAAATATACTACGGCTTGTGCGCTCACTAGTAATGAATACAAGTCTTAGTTATATTTAATTCTTAATATTGTCCCAAACTTACATCATCCTCTACCCTATAGACATGTTAAAAAAGTAGGAGTATCAAATTGATCGACAAATCATAGTTCGATATGTTTGATAGTAATCTTGACAAGGCTATCCATAGAATTGAACCATGCCGATCAAGCTTGTGTTCAAAAATTTTAGTCGGCCACAAGCCGATTGACCATAAACCCCGACTCAAATTCAACTTAAACGTTGCAAAATCATGATTAATCTTGAATTACATTTTCCAATTTAGGGCCCGTGTAACAAAGTTTTTGATAAACATATTAAAAAATTTTGATAAAGAAAAATGAAATATATGAATGAAAATTTAATAAAAGTTATAAATTTCATAAAATTTATTCTTATAATTGAAATTTGATATGTTAAAAAGTTAAACCCTTGTTTGGGCTTCATTCTATTTAAAACGCGTTTTTTCTCTCCTCTTTTTAATGACGTATTCTCCAATGAAATTATATTATAGACACATTTAAAAAAATTCTTTATTTTTTAGTTACACATTCTTAAAAAATAATGTTTCAAAATATATATTTTACCAAAAAATATTTCCACTGAAAAAAATCCAATGCGCGTAAATGCCATGGCCCCTACAGCGGTCTTATCAATCAAACGTCAAAGCTTTTGTTTTACATGTTTTGACGTTCCATCTTATCCTTAAAAAGACAATAATTGTTATTGAAATAAATGATTTTACTCATTCGTTGACTTTTCGTAAACGAGTAGTAATTTCTATCCACGCAAGTGAAATCATGTTAGAATAGTTATTTTGAATCTTTAATAATTAAGCCATTGTTTGGTATACGTTATTTTTCTCATTCTACTCATTTTCAACCACACATTTTTCAATAAAATAATATTTTCCATCATATCATTGACTTTTCATTTTTTCAATCACACATTATCTATCAATCTACTATTCCAGAATACATTCTTCTAAAATAATGTGGCTCAAACACACCATAACTAAATGAAGTGACTTAAATTACTTATATAATTACCAATTCCATTCCAACACCAAAGCTTGTTTTATAAAAATAGAACTATATTGTATGCCGTAAAATATATCTGATGTCCAATTATTGTTCATCATTAATTATTGATACATCATTTTACATTGAAATATTTTCTATTTTCAAGAATAAAGAGTACTTAATCATTTTGAAATAGTAATACGATGTATAACCTTGAAAACTTTAAAATCTAGAGATGTATTGATATACTTGTAATTTCATATGTTAATTGCAAAAGGGAAAAGAATGAATCCGCAGTACCAAATTCGCACAGTCACTGTTAACAATCGTCAAATTTGATTTTCCAAAATGGACAACTGTGGTGGAGAACAAAATTTGTGATGGTGGACAGATTTAGTTCCGAACCAAACCAAATCAGAACAAATGGGTTTGGCCCTAATTGGTTCAATTTTTGAGTTGGGGATGATCCAAACTCGACATGTACCCACTCCTACTTAACACGATGGCCTTGCCTTAAAAGTCAACCCAGACATTGTTGACACCGACTGTATTAATATACAACAAATATTGCCTAAAAAGCGCATATTAGATAGAATCGTCCATGTAATATTTATCATTTTTCAAATATTATGTGTATGGTCATTATTGTGTAAAAATGATGTTTTGAATATTGATCTTTTGAAAATTTGATAGTTAAAAATAGGAAAAATCTAGATTTACGTGCAAAATATTGTATTGTGTAAATGTATAATTGAAAATGAATATAATTTTTTTTAAAGGGAGTCAAACAGTGGCTAAAACTTATAACTCTACTATTAGATTGGCTGATAAATAATAAATTTTAGTTTACATATACATGTCTAGATATAATAAATTTTAATTTACATATACACGTCTAGTTTGAAATTGCCTCTCTACATAGCATATCTTGAGCCTTCATTTAAAAAGATTTTACAAAAGATTTTATTTATAAATTGATAAAAATGGATGATGTATAAGTAGATTATACTTATGGATCCATTAATTTTTAAAATTGAAAATGAAATTTAACCATTTGTAAATTTTGTGAAAAGAAGACTTGGATAAAATTTCATTTTTAGAAAGTCGACATTGTTAGGCCCTGTTTGTTTCGGATTAAAATTAGATTTTAATTTAAGTCAAAGTCAAATAATCAATATTAACCACATTTTCATAAGTCCCACAACTTTTCAACCACAAATTTCAAAAATCTATATCATGATGTATTAAAAATCTAATTTTAATCCATATCACACCCTTAGTTCATCAAAGTCACTTCGAAGTTCGAAGAATGCAACTCATTAATTATAAGTAGTGGTGACCGGTTATTCGATACAATCAATCCAATTATTACGATGGAATAAGAATATGACAGTCCATTCAATTATTATTACGGGATAAGATGGACCCAAACAAGCTCCTGTTTGAGCAAAAATCTCGTCAAGCCAAAATTGCAAAACCGTGTGGGCCACCCTTTCTTTATTTTCTCAATATAAAAATATTGAAACTAAGGGCATGATTAATTTAGATTTTTTAGAATTAATTTCGCGAAAAGTGATTTTTGAAAAATGCATAATTAATATTAATACGTGTAAAATTATTTTATTAAAAAATTTGTGATTAGAAATAAGTTTGAATCTATACCAAACACGGGCTAATGTTAACTTAAAACTAGAACTAGTGGTTAATATCTAATGGTTTCGACTTATTTTGAACAAAATCGATACTTTAAGATCAATTTCCAATATGCAATGCGGTACTGAATTCAAAATTCAAGCTACCTTATTTGGTGTGTGAAAAATAATTTCTAAAAAAGTTTTCTCTTTCACGTGAGCTTTTAGAGTAAATAACTTATCTAGAGTCCGTTTGGTAGAGATTAAAATCGGATTAAAATTGAAAAACTATTCGTTATTGTTGACTTTTATTAGACGAGTGAGACCCAATAACGACTATATTTTCAATTTTAATTTGATTTTAATATCTACTGAACACGCCATAAGCCCATGTTTGGTGGCCATTTTTATTTTAGAAAGGGCCCGTTTGGTAGAGATTAAAATCAGACTAAAACTGAAAAACTAGCCGTTATTGTTGACTTTTATAAGACGAGTGAGACCTAATAACGACTATATTTTCAATTTTAATTAGATTTTAAATGGTACCAAACGAGCTCCTAACTAAGAGAAATATTTTTATAAAATTAATCAAATAGGCTCGAAGACAACATTTGAATTTCAAAAGCTCAATTTGACTTTTCAAAATCATGTCAAACATACCCATAATACAAGCAGTAATATTATTCATAGTCACGGCTAGAATAGTTATCATACACATCATCTTACGTAGCATAATTTTAATAATTTTTTTTTAAAAATAATACTACTTTTAGTCAGCGACTACACCCCACGTGAAATCCTATGTGACAACTTTTTATTTAAAGTATTAATTTTTCGTAATTTCGTCAACTCAAATAACAAAATTAATGCTATTAACATCTGTTATATAAGATAATTACTGCAATTGCGGATTATGAATATAATTTTTTTTTATCATTTACACAAATAATAAATAAATTAACTCTCTCTCTCTCTCTCTCTCGGAGCACGCATGCAGAGGTTGGTCTCCACGGCCAGTGAGTTGCCTCATCCACAAGATTGATTACAAGTTTATTTATGTCATTTAAATGATTTGTCATAATTGATTTGCTAATAAGTTGCACACATGATAATAAATACTTTAGTTTTAATTATTATTCATTTTCAACTTTTATATCTACTTGTTGAAAATTATTCATTAAGTTCAATAATATATAAACAATTAAATAAATATAATAATTTATTTTGTTTTTTTAAATAATTATAAAGATTATTTGAAAAAGAAACACAAAAAATGGGGATAATTATAATGACATATGTACATATCTTTAATAATCATAATAGAGAGACACAATCTAAAGTGAGAGAATTTAAGTATGATAATTTATATAAAAATAATATGCAAGAAGTTCATGCCTTGTTTTAAACGATAAACACAATTCTACAATTTATTTAAAATTCTCGACAATTTAATTTTCGATATTATTACTACTTATTTGATAATAATTATCCCACTATTATCGCATAATAATATGCGATGCGTCCATGGTTGAGACGGGGTTTTAGGCTGAAGAAATGGGATGAATAGGAAGAAGATAAAAAATGTTGTATTTTTTATTGGCTTAATTTATTATTTATGTAATTGATAAAAAAAATATAATTGAGTACAAGTAAAAACTTAAAAAATAAAGTAATTTTCAGTTTTTAGAAAAAATAAAAATAAAAATGATTATCTAGTTTAACTACCTCTATTTTTGTGCTACTTGGGCTCACTATTTATGGTTGGATTTGAATCTTTAGTGGGCTACATTTTTAAAATATTTTTAGAAAAATTACATAATTCAAAATGAATAAACTTGAGTATTTTTTTTTTTTCAAATATCAAGTGGTCACAATTTGTGACCATGACAAAGGTTTGATCACATTTTGTGATCCTTGATAAAAGTTTATGATCTATAATTTAATTAATCATATCACGTGTTAGTCATGAAATGTGCAAAATCAATGTTATAGAGACACAATTTATAAATCACAATTACGTATTTTAATTTTTATATCTTACATCTAATAGGCAAATATTATTTCTTAGCCAAAAATTATTAAAAGTCATAATCACAAAAAACACAGTTTGTAGGTGACCATTATGTATTTTAGTAAAACGTCACACATTTAATAGGTCACATATTATTTAATAATAATAAATTATCCAATTATTTGCTCACAAATACAATTTCACCCCAATGATGCTATATGTATAGGGTGGGGGTTCCGGACAAACATAGGGGGTGTATAATTTTTTTTTTTTATTATGGTGGATCTTGAGCGAGAGGGCCAACACCATCCTCATTACTTCCTCTCCTTCCTTATCTTTGTAATCGCCACCGCATCACTATCGATACAGTTAGATCAGAGGCTTGGACTATTGGGGTCGTCACCTCCTCCTATACGGACAGGTCAGTGGCATGCACAAAGCAGATATAGCTAGAAAAATCAACATCGATAGACACTCGGGAAGCAGCTAGGAAATTCACTCTCTCTTTCTTATCTATCACTCTTTCATTTACCCACCAATAAAAAATAGATAAGTATAATATTTTTTAATTTGAAAACTAAATTAATCACACATTAAATTAATAATTTTCATACAAATAAATTCTAGGCAATTCAATGCAAATTCAATTAAATTATCTAGAATTTATTTTTTTTAATACAAATTTCATACTCGCAATCAAACGCAGTCTTACATAATTGACTCACATGTAACACTGGACGAAAATTCCCTAAAAGTTGGAAAAAAAAAAAAAAAAGAAGAGAGAGAAACAGTTTCAATCAAATGCCGGCACACTTGTAAGGAATAATCTTTGTGTGTAAACCATTTGGTAAATAGTTAGGGTGATGTAGCATGGTCTCACTTGTAAAAGTTCTGGGAAAAAAAAAAGTCTTTACTTATATAGCTTTATCCACGTGGAATTGTTTAAATGGACCAATTAAAGTCCTACAGCCCAATCGACCCAGTGGAGACAGCGCGACTTTATTTGGCAATTGTTGATTTTGGTGGTGTGGAGTTTTTTTCTTTAATTCCCACTGAAATCCCCAACGTGTTTCAGATTCTTCTTTCTTCATACTACAATAGCACGTGTATATCGTTTGGCTTAGCTTGAAATATTATATAGACACGGAATTTCATAGTCGTTGCACTGCAAATGATTGATACCTTCCACCTCCGTTCGGATTTTTCAGATCATAATTTAAGGGTTTCAATAACTTTGATTTTATATGGAGGGGGAACATTCTGGTCTGTATAGTCCGAATGTAGCAGCTCAGAATCAAGACTTTTATAAGGATAATGAGAAATTGGTCGGAGTTTCAGTGGCAGTAGCCGAGGATTCCGTGTCCCAGCTGCCGCGTACTGTCGTGAAGCCGCCTCCACAACCGCCGGAGGTCGAGCAGGTGATCGGTCTTGGCCAGAAACGGAAAAGGGGACGGCTGACCAAGGGGCGGAAGAAAGAGGAGGAAGAGGAAGAAGATGTTTGCTTCATTTGCTTTGATGGGGGTTGTCTCGTGCTCTGTGATCGCAAGTGAGTAGAATCTTTACAGAATTATGCATTCCACCATCATAAGGATCTAACATGCATATGGAGGATCAAATAAAACATTCATAATGGGCGTTCGTGTTGGCATTTATACAAAAGAATGCTCAAATGGCAACAATCAATATCAGATAAAATCTTGATCTCAATTCCAACCCCTTAAGATAGCCATGAGCTCAAATAAAATCTACACTTTCGTCTCCATGAATTCTTTCTCATTTCAAGCTTATGATACATGGGATGAAATCCTACGTCTCCCATTTCAGACCTTACGTTAAACAATCCTTATTTCTTGTTTTCCTCCAATTGCAATGAATTCATGTTTTCAAGAGATTTGACAAACTTTTTTTTACTTATAAATGATGAAAACGGCTTCTTAAAATGATAACTTATCCGTGCTGGCTGATTGTTACAATCTATTTTCTGCATGTAAGAACTCCGTTCTCCACATTTGACATTCCGCAGGGCATGTCCATAAGTTGAGTGTCCAGAAAGATTTTCAACTCTTTGATCCTGTTTTTGATTTTTGTGAGAATGGTTCTGCTACACTGCCGGAGCAAAAAGAAAAAAAGAAAAGAAAAGAAAATTTTGCAGATATTAAAAATTTGAGAAGTTTCTTTTGTAGTTTGCTGATTTTCTGTTATTTATGGACAGGGGCTGTCCAAAAGCATATCATCCTGCCTGTATTAAGCGAGATGAGTCATTTTTTAGATCAAAAGCTAAATGGAATTGCGGTATGTTGCTCTTTTTCAATATAAGATTTAATGGAGTCTCTTGATTTCTTTCAATTTCATGTTAGTATTAGTTTGTCATTGCATTTTGTGGTGAAAGTTTGAGTCTTTAAGGTGTCAGCATATTTCCTGATAATTTGTTGAGCTATGTTTAGTAACAGAAGTAACAAAAGGTGTTGTAGATGTGTAATTTAATTGTGACAAATTGCAAGAATGTTAAAGCCTTGAATATTTTGCTGTGATATTGTCATAACTTAATCCGTGTTCGTTTCATATTCCAGCCTTAGCATTCTTTGTTAATTCTTCTTTCCCATTCTATTGTTTCCTAATTTTTCATGTGACGTTGTCTGAAAGCTTACTGTGTGCTGAACACCCGAAGCTCTAATTAAGTATGGAATGCACAATTTGCACTGTGATCATGTCTGGCAATCTATTAATGCCCCTATGGTGCTATTGCTTTCAGGTTGGCACATATGTTGTGTATGTCAGAAGGCTTCCCATTACATGTGCTATACTTGTACCTATTCTTTGTGCAAGGGATGCACTAAAGATGCAGATTTCGTGTGCATTAGAGGAAACAAAGGCTTTTGCACAATATGCATGAGGACTATCATGCTGATTGAAAATAAAGACCAAATGAACTCAGAATCGGTACAGACAGTAGCTTGGATTTCTACTTGATTTTAATCCAACGTTTGGATGGATTAAAATCCACTTGATTTACAGAATGCACTATTGCACTGAATTTCTACTTCATTAATTTCTGTAGGTTCAAGTAGATTTTGATGACAAAAGTAGCTGGGAGTATCTCTTCAAGGCGTATTGGATTCACTTGAAAGAGAAGCTATCGTTAACGCTGAGTGAGCTCACTCATGCAAAAAATCACTGCAAAGAAGTGGGTACAGTGGCTTGTAAACATCTGGTAACTGATGTGCATCATAATACTTGTGATGGAAAAGTTTCTATTTCATACAGGTCTTCTGAACATTTGGAGTCAAGTAATCCCAAGGGACAACTAAATTTACAGAACAAGGATTCATTAAGCACAGAAAGTCTTGGCATTTCAAAAGAAGCGGATCCTAGCCATAACAAAGGGAAAGATAAGTCAAGCACTGATGAAGGAAGTGACAAACCAAGCGTTCATGAGGGCACTGAATGGGCATCTAAAGACCTTTTGGAGTTTGTTGCATACATGAGGAATGGTGATACATCAGTTCTATCACAGTTTGATGTCCAGTCTCTTTTGCTGGACTACATAAAAAGGAACAACCTCAGGGATGCTCGTCGGAAGAGTCAAATTAATTGTGATTTAAGGCTCAAAAATCTGTTTGGGAAGCCTTACGTTGGTCGTATTGAAATGCTAAAGCTTCTTGAATTCCACTTTCTCATAAAGGAGGATTCTCATGGCAATGCTTTTATTCCAGCTGGAATTGTTGTCCCCTTTGCAAATGACATAAAGATTGATGGAAACAGTTATAACTCATTCATGACGAGTACAAGTAGGAAACGGAAAACATGTAAGAAGGGTGAAGAGAGAGTACCCCACAAAAAATTAGATGAATATGCTGCAATAGATGTTCATAATATAAACTTGATTTATTTGAGGCGTAATTTGATGAAGGACCTTGTTGAAGATAATGAGAAATCCCATGATCAGGTTATTGGCTCAATTGTGCGAATGAAAATATCTAGTGATCCAAAGCAAGATATATTCCGCCTTGTTCAAGTTGTAGGTAAGTGAACAACTTTCTTACAAGCATATTTTTATCTGTTTTATTTCTTTTCTTTGGTACATTTACAATTTAACTATTTATTTCTTGTGAATAATTTTTTATGTGGAGTTCAGGTATAAGGAAGATGGATGAGCCATATAAAATTGGTGATAGGACCTCGGATTTCATACTTGAAGTGTTAAACTTGTACAAGAAAGAAAATATTTTAATTGACGCTATTTCAAATCAAGAATTCACTGAGGTAATTAGAGATATATTTAGCCAACTTTGTCTTTTTCTCCAACGCATTTGTTTGAACTTTTGTGATGTTCGAGAAGCAACGACCACTTCAACATTGCAGTCTTTTTATGATTGCAGTGCCAGTATGTTGATTGTATTTGTATATCTTGCCAGTATTCTGTCACCTCATAAAGGTCTGAAAAGGTTATTCTATACTTCCAAAATTGTGATGGACCAATCGGTTATGCATTTTGTGATTGTACTTCCATATGGATGCTGTAGTGCAAAATGTAGCAAGTTTTCTGCAATCTTTGATGTCAGCTTTGCATGCTCATTGAATGGGACCAATGTTTATGATTCTAGTTTAACATTGACATCTATTTGTTATTGAAATAGCTTATTTACATGTGCCAAGTGTGTGTATCAGTGAGCATTTTTCTGTTTTTTCTCTCTCCCAATATTATTATGTAAAATCTCAGTTATAAGATAGGCCGGGGAGAAAATTGAGTTTAAAATCATTGCCAAGTTTCTATCAGCATTAAGATTAAATGTGGTGGTCAATGTTTATATAACTTGTTTTGCTTGTATAGTCATCCATATAGGATGGTATATCTCCATCTTTAATCTATTTCCTAGGAGATATCTCCCAGTGCTCCATTGTTCCTTCTAACATACTGTCATATTTTCAGGATGAATGTAGGCAATTACGTCAAAGCATGAGATGTGGGCTCGTAAAACGGTTGACTGTCGTAAGTATGCTTGCTGGAACTATTTCAAAGTTCGACCCGATATTGGACATTCGATTTTATTACAAATGTTCATTCTTGGATATAGGGTATGATACAAAATAAAGCTATGGAACTCCAAGCAGTGAGGCTTAATGATGTGAGTTTTTAGCTATTGTTTGGTACTTAAATTTTAGAATAATATGGTGCATGCAATGCTTCTTTTTGCTTTTTATGCTATGTTTCCCCCTTTTTTCGGGGTGGGGTGAGGAGAATTATTAATTTAAATGCTAAGCAGATTGTTTATCTTTGGTTCATAGGTTTATTTTAGAATTTTTTTTTTTTTTNTTTTTTTTTTTTTTTTTTTAAAAATGTAGCGGCTGGAGGCAGAGATATTGAGGCTAAACCATCTTCGGGATTGGGCCAGTGAGAAGGGGCATAAGAAGAAATATCCTTTCAATTGTAGCTATTTGATATTTTTAGTTGCTTAGGAGAAGTTCTCTCGTTTAAAGCCATAAGCTTGTTTCTAAATTTACTTGATGGATATAGACTGAAGGAATAAATAGAGCTTTGCCTCTTAAATCTACACTTTAGGAACAGTCCTGTTACATTTAGACAGGCCTTTGCTAAAAAATGTATTAAAAGTAATAAATTCTGAGTAATTAGCAAATTTCTATTGAACCCACCCCTTGACGATTTTCACGCTCAGAGAATATATAGATAAGTTAGAGCTTCTAAAGATGCCTGAAGAACGTCAGAAGAGAATATGTGAAGTTCTAGAGATACATACTGATCCAAAAATGGATCCAACTTATGAATCAGAAGAGGATGCTGGAGGTGGTAATAACCACAGGCAAGGTATAATACTTACGGTGCTTTGTGGACATGGAAGTGCATATTTCCTTTGGTTATTTATTTTACTTTTGTTATATTGATGAAGGTTCTGACTGATTCTGATCATATTGCACAGATGAATATGTGAGGCCAAACTACATGAAATTTTCTCTAAATGGAAGAAAGTCTCCAAAGAAAAAAGGTGAGGAAATATTATACAACAATAGGTAATTGGAACTTTACCTCCATGAAATTTAACCAGAGGTATTTGCACATCTTAATCAGGTGTAGAAGTGGCACCGACTGAAGCTCAACATAAAACCTGTGAGAAAATTGATGTAACAGGATCAAATAGTTCAGAGAAACATATAGGCTTAGTTAATATTACGAACTCACCAATTGGTGGTTGGAGTGATGAAGCCAAACTGAGGTCTGGATCCGAAACTTCAACTGCAACTGTTTCCTTGAGAAACTCATCATCTGCTAATAATAGTGAAACTGAAAAGTTGTGGCACTATTGTGACCCTAGTGGTAAAATTCAAGGACCATTTTCCATGGTGCAGCTTCGGACGTGGAGTACAACTGGACTCTTCCCACCTGATATGAGGATATGGACAAATAATGAGCATTATGACTCCTTGCTTTTGACTGATGCTTTGAATGGACAGGTTCAACGTATGTCAAAGTTTCCATATGCATCTTCAAAGGCGCTAGCACTTGGAGCTGTCCCTGATAATAGGTTACCTGAGGGATATGGAGACAAGTATTCAATAGCACGAACACAATATCAGATGACTAGTGGATGTGATCATGAAGATCAATCTAATAATCAGAGCCAAGCAAGTCAAACTTCTGGGGAAAATTTGAGATCTTTAGCTGCTGCTAACAGCAAAGGTTCTAGATCCGATTTGGCTTCTCTGCCTAGGTCTCCTGATTCACCTAAAAAGGGTGGCATATGTCTATCAGATCTGTCTAGTCCTACACCCAAGGCCAGCAGCCAGGACTGCGAAGTTCGGAATGCTGAAAACCAGAAGTCTCCGTCTTCAGATATTCCTGTGCAGAATTCAGATATCTTGGATCTGCCAAGTCCTACACCAAAGTCGAGTGATGAATATCAGGCCACTGACACCAAGCGATCTTTGTTAGTGATGAATGGGGCACACCTTACTGAAATAGCTAATAAATGGAGTGGATATTCCCCTACACCTGCAAAACCTTCCATAGAGGAATGGGATAATGATCTTGTCCCTGCATCTTCACTGAAGCCACTTGAAGCCATAAGTGTTCATGCTGCGATTTGGACTTCAAATAGCGACCAACATACTCATTCTTCTCAATCCCACCTTACATCAGATTTTTGTAATTGGCAAGGAATTGTTGGTGAACCAATTGAATTTGATGCTTTGAGTGTGGAATCAGTATCAGATTTGTTGGCTGAGGTAGATGCAATGGAGCCTCGAAGTGATTTGGCCTCACCTACTTCAGGAATGAAGTTTTTCAAGGAACTGATGCAAGATTTTGGTAAGGAATTGATTGAAGATAGTAAAGATTACTGTTTTGGTTCAACTGGCGATTCTTGCCAAACACCTGATGCTGGAAAAAGCAGTTCCACGAGGGACATACAATTAACCTGTCAACCTACTGTGGCATGCGAACCTGTTGGGGGCCTCGTGGCATCTCATGTTCATACTCCTGATCCTTTTAGGAGCTCGGGTGAACATTCATCGTGGGAAACAAAGTCCACAGATACTCCAGTTTGACTGGGAAGCTGGATAAGAGTTCCGTCCTGCTGCACCAAGCAACAAGGTACAAGACATAGTGGACACAACTAAGGCTCTGAGTACCGGATCAGTAACCCTAGATTCTGGTTGGGGAACTGTGCAGCGTAACATTAATCTGGTGACAGGGTAACATGAATCTGGTTTTGGGAGTATCTGGGGAGGAAATTGCAAAACAAACCCATTGGGGAAATCCAAACATGAATAGCTATGCTCTGAATGTGAGTCTACCAGCCGTATGGTGGAGGAGGAGGAGGATGTTCGAGGTCTCTTCCCAAAGGGCAATGACCGTAAATTGTACTAGAGTGGAAGATGCAAGGAGGGAGACTACCTACACCCATTAAGGGGTAGTTCCATGTGCATATAATTTTTCTGTCCATTTCATTTTTGAGAGTAATCTCCCTCCAGTGTAGTTTTCATCTATGTAGTACATAATTCAAAATTCTGGCCAATTAATTTACTGGAAGCTGTCCACTTCGGGGTGATTCTGAAATCTGAATTACAAGGTATTTTGATAGTCTTCATATAGATGAAATGATGAACACTGCTCTTTGACTTGAAATAAAAACTTGAAATTAGTAAGAATTATAATAAACTGAATCAGAATAATTCTAATAAATAGATTTCCAGATCAAATTCAAGTTTGTTTGTGTAGTTGTTAAATTAATTTATCCCATTTACCATGAAATAGAGTAGTAAAAACATTAAGGTTATGTTTGATTGCATTTATTTTTCAATGGAAAATGTCAGTTTTTCACCCAAATTCTTATTTAGGAGTGTGTGATTGTTATTTTTTTCATGAAAAATATTTTCCAACTTTAAATAATATGCCTAATTTTTCTTATTTATAAAAACAACACCATACCCCACCCCTCCCTCACATGAGGGTCGGGTCGCACACATTTATTGGATGTGGGACCCAACCCCAATGTGAGGGAGAAGGTGGGGTCGGGTAAAACAAAGTGTATTTCAAATTGTACAAATAACATAATTATTTTACGGAAAACATTTTCTTGGTTTTTGTTTTTCTCAAGGGGAATATATTTTTTTCTAGGACATATTTTTCATGTTTTTCCCTAACAATATAAAAGAGGGAGTTTAAATTTTTCGTCCTCAAAACGACGCCGTTTTACCCATGATTCTGAAATCTGAATTACAAGGTATTTTGATAGTCTTCATATAGATGAAATGATGAACACTGCTCTTTGACTTGAAATAAAAACTTGAAATTAGTAAGAATTATAATAAACTGAGTCAGAATAATTCTAATAAATAGATTTCCAGATCAAATACAAGTTTGTTTGTGTAGTTGTTAAATTAATTTATCCCATTTACCATGAAATAGAGTAGTAAAAACATTAAGGTTATGTTTGATTGCATTTATTTTTCAATGAAAAATGTCAGTTTTTCACCCAAATTCTTATTTAGGAGTGTGTGATTGTTATTTTTTTTCATGAAAAATATTTTCCAACTTTAATAAATATGCCTAATGTTTCTTATTTTTAAAGACAACACCATACCCCACCCCTCCCTCACATGAGGGTCGGGTCCCACGCATTTATTGGATGTGGGACCCGACCCCAATGTGAGGGAGAAGGTGGAGTCGGGTAAATCAAAGTGTATTTTAAATTGTACAAATAACATAATTATTTTACGGAAAACATTTTCTTGGTTTTTGTTTTTCTCAAGGGGAATATTTTTTTTTCTAGGACATATTTTTCATGTTTTTTGTTTGAAAAATGTTATTTTTACGTCAAAGTTTCTATTTCTGGGTTGTTTGGTAATAATCATCGAAGACTTGAAGTTAGTCACCAGTTTTGGATTTTTCACTCAACTATTCACTTTTTTCAAATAACCATTTTTCTTTTTTCGGAAATAAACTCTTACGGCTATGAAAGTTTGGATTCTTTAATCCCATCGACACAATCCTCACGTTTCCCTAGGAGTTAGCAAAATCGCCATACCCCTTTTTCTCCGTCAGCATATAACCAAATTGTTGATAGTTGGACAATAATATTACAGAAAATCGATCTATTCGTTATTGCAAGATTTAGGGCAGTCCCGTTTCATAATCAAGTCAAATACATATATTCTGCCAAAATCTGTTAATATTCGGTTCTGGGTTCGATTTCTCAATCCGATTCGAAGAGTTTCGTGAAAGATCACAGTATTCGAATGGCCGCATATGCGGCAACTTGGCGCTTGGCACAATTGGGAACTGGGTCCTGCAGAACCCACTTGTTTGCTGCGAACAGGTTTGAATCCAGACCCATTTCGGAGCTAGCCAAATCTAATGGCAAACGCCTCTTTCTGGTCGACACATTAGCCCTTGTAAGCAATTTCTTGCATTTACTTGTTAATAAATTAAATTAGGATTTTGATTGATTCAGGACTTGAGTTACAAAAGATTTTTATGAACTGTATTTCGATATTTGTTACATAGGTGAGGAGATTAGAGGCCCAAGGAGTGCCATCAAAGCAAGCGGAGGCTATTACATCTGCTATGACTGAAGTGCTCAACGACAGCTTAGAAAATGTGTCTTATTCCTTTGTTTCTAAAGGCGAAATGCAAAAGGCAATCTCCTTCTCCCTATGTTTACCGGTTTCCTATGTTATTATTTTGGTTATATATTTGGATCTTTATCAATGAATATTCAATGTGCATTTTAACTATTTTGTTGAATGGCTATTCTTTCTATTTTGTGTTCTTTCAGAATGAGATGACTCAGGAAGCCAATTTGTCCAAATTCAAATCTGAAGTTAAAAGCTCTCAGGTACCCCCACATAATTCACTTGCTTTATTTGGGTGATATTTCAGTCGTTGTGCATCTATTTATGGCATTTTTCAGATTTCCAATTGGTTGAAGGAGTTGTTTTGATGACAAAGTATATCCAGCATGGCTGCTTTTCTTTGCTAAACATTTTCATGGTCTTATTGGATTGCATGTGTGAAAAGTTGTTGACGAATTTTCTTTTACTGAAGCAAGAGGATTTTCTTGACTAGAAGTCCTCAATAGTTATAATTCAAATTGATCAAAGAGAGTTGAAGAGAATGAGGTCTTGTTGCGTATGTGGCTCATATAGATTGGAATACAAGTTTACTGGATCAAAATAGATGATGCTATCCGCTCTGGTATCGGGCTTGTGGGTTTAATTCATTGTTTGTTTGCTAGGAACGTTGAATAGGTTGGGGTGTGGGGGCAATGCCCCTGCGGCACGATACAAGTGTATTTTCTTGTACAGCCATAAAGTCTTGTATGAGCTTGGGCTAGAGTTAGTATAAATACTAATGATGTAACCCTATTATTTATACTGAGTAAAAATTTTTGCTTCGCTCTTTGTGGACGTAGGCGCATCACCGAACCATGTAAAATAATTGTGTTGATTTCTCTATTCTTTTGCGCTTAAAATCCAACAGGTCTTTTAGCGGGTTGAAATATCACAATTGTTCTACGAGTAACCTTACCTAGAATGCACGTGCACAAGATTTGGTCTGTGTGGTAACACATATTAGATCCTATTATATGATAATTATCAGTCAGACGAAAGGAAAATGTTGGCATACACTAGATTTCAAGAGATTCCATATATTGCATCAGGTATTGACTTTTGTATTGTCGTACAATAATGATGTGGTGTTTGCAAAATCATCAGATATATTGCCTGCATAGAAGGTGTTGCATGTCTGTCACTTTTTAAATTCTGATCCCAAAATAGTCCAATTCAAGCACCACAACAAAGGCCCGTCATTCACTCGAAACTTGAAGCTAAAGCAACTGAGAAGACATATACATTGCCCATGCTATTAAATGTGATTCCCAAAATATTTTCTAAATATAATGCCAATTTTTTTGTATCAACATTACTTGACATTCGTCAAGATCCAAAATATCACCGGATTTAAATTGTTATATACCCTTGATAATCTTGCTATGTATAACTGATGTCTCGGACCAAAACGACTTAACATTGGTTGTGATCTTAGATTTTTTTTTTCCCTGACATTTGGATGCATTGAAAGAACATGCTAATCTAGAGATATCCCTCAGTAACATTGTGATTATAAACAAGGAGGGAATGTGCATTAGTTGAGGGTTAGCTTGGAGCCATGAGATATTAGACTATTTATGGAAAGGAAAGCTACAAAACTATGTAGAGGGCTTGTAATTCACATAATCCTTACTGGTCTTCTATTTTGTCTTTACTTGCTGTTAGACCTATATTTTTCTAAAGCTTATCGCGCGTGTTAAATTGATTCAAAGAAGTTTTCATTGGCATTCTTTAGTCTCTGTTTCTTTGGACTGGCAATTCCATGAGATCTTTACAGGCTAGGGAGTACTTACCTAATTTGTTTGTGGTGGAATATTACTTTCCTGTGAATTGTCACTCCATATTGGAGGAGCTTTGTCCTCTTCATTCTTCAATTGTTTATTTCTCCAACATCAGAATGATCGATGTGGAATAATAGTAGGATAAATCTCCACACTTTTTTCTTTGGTTATTCCCATTTTAACTCTACGATCTATATAGTGGCCCCTAATTGTAAGAGAGACAAAAAAAAAAAATTATATAGGAAAAGTGGAGGTTATATGTGATCTCTGGATACTTATGGATTGAAGATTTGATGAGTGTAATTGCCCAAGAAGTACCACATAATTCATTGGGATATAAGAAACATGCAGAACATGTTATAAATATTAGTAAAAACGAAACTAGCAAATACCTAGATAAGTGGGTCATGTATTAAAAACTTTAAACTCTTCAACCCGTCCTTCTTCAGCATTTTTTTCATCAAGTTTGAAAAAGAAAAAGCATCATGAAATTATTGTGGTATCTTATAGGGTTGGAAAGCCGCCGGTTGCTACAAGATTGTCATTGTAACCTTCAACGCAGTATTGGAGAAGTTTGGAGAAGTGTTGCTACACTGTCATGCCTACAATAGTTTTGCTGCAATGAAAAATTTTCCACTTTACTATTGGGCTTGTCACCTTGCATAGTCTAACCTCTTTGGTTGGTTGTCAGAAGATTACGTGGGACATGTATATCACGAAGAGAAGTAAATGATAAAGAAAATAATTTATGCATGTCTGGTGGAATGAAGAGTTGAAGGAAAAATTTGAACTTTAGTGATTAAAGTGGGTTGAATGAAATTGTCAAGTGTTCCAAGAATTTATGCGATAGGAAGGTTCCATTGGGGTTAAAAGGCAAGTGCCACAAAATAGTGATTAGACTGGCATGTTTTATGATTCTGAGTGTTGGGTTTTCATAGGACAAGATTCCCATAAGATAAACCTAGTGGAAATGTGAATGCTATGATGGGTGTTCGGTCATATTAAAATGAATGTCTTGATGGCTAGTTAGTATTCTTGGAAATTTATGTGGTTTTGCAGCAATGCAGGTTGTGGGAAAGTGTGCCCACAACTTCTCACTTACAAAAGGGAAGATACAACAAAATAATTAACTTCCGTGCACTTTCTCTTTTACAACTCGGGCCTCATGCTCAAGCCGTTATATCATACGTACTGTCCGCTTTGGGTGGGTATCTGTCTACTTATCCTCTCACGAATTTCTATCGCGTCTCTCAGGATTCGAACCCATGACCTCTACCTAATGAGAGACTTAAGCTGAATTCTGGTACCAATTGGGTAAGTCTCTCATTGGGTAGAGGTCTTATATTCGAATCCTGGGAACGTGATAGAAATTCGTGAGCGGATAAGTGGACAGATGCCTACCCAAAGCAGACGGTACGTATGATATAACGGTTTGGGCACGATGTCTGGGTCTTTACAAAAAACATGCAACCTTAGTGCCAAGCCGTTACAGCATACGTATTGTTCGCTTTGGGCGACCAAACCAATTAGTACCAGGACTCAACTTAAGTATTGAAGGAAAGGTAAGGGTTCGAATTCTGGGGATGCGATAGAAATCTGTGAGGGGTAAGATGAGTTTAGACCCTCCCAGAACGGACAGTACATAAGTTAATGATTTGGGTACGAGGCCTGAGTCGTTACAACCAATTTGTACCAGGATTCAACTTAAGTTTCTCAAGTGGATGTCAAGGGTTCGAATTTTAGGACGCTATAGAAATTGGTGAGGGGGTAAGTAAACAGATTTCCACACAAAGTGGACGTACGTATGATATAATAATTTGAGCACGAGACTTGGGTCATTACAAAAAAATGTACGTTTTTTGTAACGACCCATGACTCGTGCCTAAGCCGTTATATCACACGTACTGTCTGCTTTGTGTGGGTATTACCTACTCATTCTCTCACGGATTTCTATTTCGTCCCCAAGATTCGAGCTCTTAAACATTCTCAAGGGAAAGGTCAAGGGTTCGAATCCTGAGACGCGACAAAAATTCGTGAGTGATAAGATGAGGTTAAGCTCTTCCAGAGTGGAGAGAACGGTAGGGCATGAGGCCTGGGTCGTTACAAGCTTTGTCTCTTTAAATATACCTAGTACATTAATTTTTGATACTGAAATGCTACATGATGGTGTGGGGCTTTTGACAATTTGTGACCTACTCATTAGGTAATATGACTTTCTGTAACAAGTTTAGAAGATCTCCTTCCATTAGAAATTATTGTTGTGTATTCACTTGGCACAATTATTTAGGAGATTGGAAAGTTTACCAATTTCACTTCTTGATGTTTGATTGAGACATGAATTCATATTTTTGACATTATATCTCTAAGTTTAGATGGGCAATAGGTGCAGCGTTGTGATTTAACATAACAACATTTTAGGAAAGTATGACAAAGAAGAATCTTTCTGAATGAAAATGAAGAAGTTCTATCTGGGATGGAGAGTGTAATTTTTGTATGGATAGAATTTTATGATGATTTCACATTAAGATGATAAACATTATTTAGCCCATGTTTGATGGCCATTATTGTGTAAAAATGATGTTTTGAATAGTGATTTTTTGGAGAATTTGTGGTTAAAAAGTGGGGAAAAATTTTGGGTTTACGTGCATAATATTTTATTGTGTAAATGTGATTGAAAATGAGAGAGAAATAAATAGGTTTATGTGCTAAATATTTTAATTTGTGAGTGTGTGGTTGAAAATAAGTATGATAAATAAATTGTTTTGTTTTAAAAGGAGTCAATCAGGGGCTTAATAATGAGCCTAATAATATGTCATTGACCAAAAGTTTATTGGAAATAAGGTTTTAGTTTGTTGTTGTTCTATGTGATAGTGAATTTTTTTTCTTTTTGGGTTAGGTACTTAAATATAACAACACACTTTTGAGAATTCATAACATTTAGGAGACATGTATCCATGAAGCACAAGCCATTATGAAAGAACCTATTTACACGTGGATCTGTTCCTACTTTAGGAATAAGCATGACATGAATTACTCACTTTATTCTTAATCAATTGTGTGTAAAGATCCAAATTATGCAAAAAGTCTTTCTTGCTATCGAATTTTTATTTTTATTATATATATATATATATATGGAAATCAATGGGATTTGACTTTACGAAAGTTCAGAAAACTTATGTCCTATCCAGTAGACTATAAACGCTATTGATTTCAATTTTTCTGGTAATTGACTTTTCTACCTCGTACACCCTAAATATTGGATCTGTGCCCATTATTTGTTATTGCTTCCTTAATGGGCATTTTATGACGTGAGCTGATGCAAGAAATTCAGTTATCGAAATATTTAATCCCTCATGTTAGGAGCTCTAATTGGTTAACCCGAAATCAATTTGATAGTAGTGAAAAGAACAGAGAGCATCAATTTATTTTGTAGGACACTTGTTCACCTTGCTTTTTAAGAAATATATTATTTCTTTATGGAAAAACAACAAATATATGCTAAGTTCATTTCTTTTGAGCACTAGAACTCCAGTGGAACACTTATTATAGATTCATTTGTTATATGTTTGGTTCCTAATGCAGGATCATCATTTTTCTCTGTTACAACATGAGACTGAAAAACTCAAGAGTGATATAGAAAAGATGCGCAGCGAGTTGAGGTCTGTGCGTATAGTGCAAACTGCATATGATACCAATTTTTCCTTCAGTTTTGAACATCAGACTACAATCATTTTCTTACAGATATGAAATGGACAAAGTCACAGCTGGGCAGCGTTTGGATCTTAATCTTGAAAGGGGGTAAGTTGTTTCAAATACCTCAACTATAGACAAAATGAAGATCGTAGATTATGTACACTTTTAGTGCTGTGTGGATACTTTTAGGTTGTTTATGTGTTTTTTCGCTAATGCAGGAGAATTCGGGATGAGTTGGCCAATCAAAATCAAGAAACTACTAATCTGACTAACAAACTTGATCGAGTGAGTATATACAGATGCTGAAAAATTGTAATTTGTGCTGTTCGGTCTGTTTTTAACCTTTCGCTTCGAAACTTATTTTATCTCAGGAAATTCACGCATTGCGGGCTCAGTTGGAAGCTGCAAAATACGACGTGATAAAATACTGCATAGGTACCCTTGCCTCTGTCTCTGCTGTTGGTTTAGCTGTGATCCGAATACTGATGTAAGTTTGCACTGCAAAGTAATTCCCATTTTTGTGAGGAATTATATTGATTGTCATGTTCAAACTCATTGGATATTAGATGGAAAAGAAAGAACTTCCTTCTAATATAGTAACATTCAAAGCAACATTGTAATCTCTTGATCTTTCATTTCGTAGTAGTAGGTTGTGCTCTTTTTAGTTGGCTTGTTATCGAGAAGTCATCGGTCTTTTTATTCACATATTAGAGAGATTTACGAGTATTATTAACTTATTTACTACTCATTTATATTTATTTATGAACACTTCCCAAACATGTTTTTCGGTTGACACTCGACTCGTACTAGATTGCTTGTATTATGAATCAAACCCTTAGGTTGTCATTTAATGCATATGAGATTGTATACTGAATTCACACTAAAACTTAAAATCTATAATAGAAGACATTGAAGTCAGTTGCAAATCTCAATGGTTACTGTGTTACCTACTGCACCACCAACTGTCCAAGACGAGCACCTTAAGCCCTTGTTTGGTACATATTAACATTTAGATTTTAAATTAAGTTAAAATTAACAATTAATTTTAGCTGCGTTCATCAATTTTTATTAAAAATTACTAAAAATCTGATTTTAATTCCTACCAAACAAGAGTTAAATAAAATTGGACCCGATAATTAAATCGTACATTTCTTACAAAAAATTGAAGCTTACCCGATAATTAAATGGTTATTCATATGAAGCTATCCGTCACCCACTAAATCGTGAAAGAGTAACCTCTTAAGAGAATTTTAATCAAGTGAACGTAATGTCTATAAGACAATTTATTGTCCGTGTGTTATTCTCCCGACAAAGAGAATCATGTTCGACTCGTTCATTAAAAACAAAACGTCCTACATTATTAAATTTCATATTACTTATGTAATTAATTATATATTTGGACTTTTAGCAATTAAGTCCCTAGTTGTTTTCATTTTTCAAATTCATTTTCACCCACATATTTTTGAGAAAATTTGTAAAGTCCCGATTTTTTTTTAATAATATAGAATTAATTATTCTATGTACTATATTTTAATATTTTGGAAAGTTATGGACTAAAGTGTATATATATTGAATTATACTTTATTTGAGTCAAATATTTTAATATTGATAGAGTGATCATAAATATATCAATATTGTACTTGTTAGATAGCTCGTAATTAACTATGCATAATGGGCTCGAGAAAAAGTTAATTCGGATAAACGAGTGTCAAGTTATTGAGGTTGAAAGATATCGCCTTAAATTGTATTTAATTAGATTATCAATTGAGATGGAATTAAAAGTGACACGGTAAATTATTAATTGTTTTTTTCAAAGAATTTTGTATAATATAATAATAAAAATTGAGAGGCATCACGTGTGGTAGGAAAAAGGGTTATGCTACATGTACCCTTTGGGTTACATGTAACTTTACTCGGGCCCACGCTTCCCCCTCACAATGG
>CAIGRF010409970.1:0-13978 GCA_903798235.1 Fraxinus ornus
TCTTGAGTTAGAATTCACTAGCTGCTGGTGCATGACTTGGTTCAGCAGACATCAGTGCAGCCACGTCCTGATTTTTAGGAATTAGAATTAATTCTGTTGGCCAACTATTTTTCAATTAGTTAGAGTTAGTTTAGCTCAATTTTAGAATCTTCTCACTACCAAATAACTTTGTATAAAACGGTATGTTTGTAATGATCAATAAGGAATGAAATATATCTTTATCTTCCTCAGTTTCTTAATTTGGTATCAGAACCAACATGGCTAACACCGGGTCCGAAAATCAGTCCAATCCATCATAATTCAATACAACTCCAGCTACTCAAGTTGCTGCTAGCCAGAACTTGGCATATGGAATGAATATCACTCAAACACCCTCAGTTAAACTTGACAAGAATGATTTTCTGCTATGGAAGAACATGATTATGCCCATAATCAAAGGGCGTAACCTTGAAGGATATCTATTGGAGACAAAGAAGTGTCCACCTGAGTTTTTAGCCACCCAAACTACAGTTAGCTAGGGAGAAGCAGTTGAAATAACCCAAAACCCAGAGTTTCGAAAGTGGAACTCAGCTGATCAGCTCCTTATGGGATGGTTGTATTCTTCCATGACTCCATAAATCGCCATGAAAGTGATGGGTTGCACTAGTACGAACAAACTCTGGGTAGCAGTGGAGGAAAGTTTTGGAATACTTAACAGATATCGTGTGATGTTCTTAATTGGTAAGCTGTAAAGAACTAGAAAAGGATCCATAACAATGGATCAGTACTTAACAACCATCAAACAATTGGCTGACAATCTGTAAATAGCTGGTAAGGTCATTGATCAAAATGACTTAATTACACAAGAATTATCAGGATTAGATGATGTATATACCCCAATAGTGGTTCAGATAAGTACCAGAGAGCATTTCCTGGTATGAATTATCTTCAGTACTGATGACTTTTGAAAGTCGATTTGAACATTTGAATCAAGTAAAGAACAACTTCACATCACTTAATGTTAATCAGTCTAGTGTTCAGTTAGCACATCGAATTGGCTCAAGCTTTAGAAGAGGCTTTAGAGGTAGATTACCAAGCTATAGAGGCAGAATAAGAGGCAGAGGCAGAACTACAATTGGCAGGCAAACTAAAGCCAGAGGGCCATACCAAATCTGCGATCTGAGTAACCACTCAGCAAGCTAGTGCTACAATAGGTTTGATGAAAGGTACATGAGAGTAAACCAGCTAACTCTGGACAACAAAACTTCAACTCAGGACAGTAAAATTTCAACTCAGCACCATCAGCCTATGTGGCATAGAGTTCTTGAAGATCCAGCGTGGTTTGTTGATTCTGGAGCTAGTAACCATGTGACATCAGACAAAGGTAACCTTAATATTGTGAAGAGATATGAAGGTAAAGAGAGATTACTTGTTGGTAATGGAGATATGCTGAAAATTGCTCATATTGGAAGTGGCAAAATATCTACACAGAATAATAAATCACTTGATTTAAATAAGCAGATACATGTTCCTTCAATCAAACGAAACTTGATTAGTGTTTCACAACTCATAATGACAATAGTATATTCATGGAATTCTATAATAATTGTTGTATTGTTAAGGATCTCCAAACGAAGAGGACTCTGCTGCAAGGAACACTTAAGGATGGATTGTACCAGCTGCAATTGCCAGACATCATGCCAGAAAGAATCCCTTTCGAGTCAAACCACCAAAATAACCACCAGTGTTTTGCAGTCAAACCTAGTAGTAATAAATTGCCCTCATCCAAACAAATTTCAGAATCTGAATTTGATTTTTGACATAGAAGAGTAGGACACCCTTCAAACCTTATGATGAGTCAAGTTTTTAAGTCTTGAAATAGAGTTATTAAAGATAATGAAATCTCAAATTTCTGTGATACCTGCAAATTTGGAAAATTGCATGCTCTCCCATTCAATACCTCACTTTCACATACTGCTAAACCATTAGAACTTATCCACACTGATGTTTGGGGACCATCCCTTTTAAATTCAACTACAGGATTTAGATAATATATAATATTTGTGGATGACCATAGCCGGTATACATTGATCTACCCTATGAAATAGAAATCAGAAGCCTTAACTGCATTTGTTCAATTCAAAAAACCTTGTAGAAAACAAGTTGGATAGGAAGAGAAAATCCTTGCAATCTGATTAGGGTGTAGAATTCAGAAATTTCAACAAACTGGCCCTATAATTTAGCATAGAACTTAGGCATTCTTGTCCTTATACTTCAATTCAAAATGGAAGAGCTGAATACAAGCACTGCATATCACAGAGACTGGGTTAACCCTCTTGGCTCACGCTAAAATGTCACTTCTGGTGGGAGTCCTTCAAGGCTGCTACCTACTCGATAAACAGGTTACCTACCCCCATCTTGGAATATAAATCACCCTACCAAGCCTTATTTAATAAAGACTTCGACTAAAAACAGCTTAAAATTTTTGGTTGTGCTTGTTTTCCATGTCTAAGACCTTATGAGAAGCATAAATTTGGCTTTCACTTACAAAAATGTGTTTATCTTAGCTACGGTGATACTCACAAAGATTATAAGTGTCTAAGTTCTAGTGGTAGGATTTATATATCAAGGTATGTTGTCTTTAATGAGCAAGATTTCCCTTTCATGACAGGATTCCAAAATAAGCAAACTCAGTCTCAAACCTGTGATATTGAAATAAGCTATGTTCCTTTCATTGATCCCAACTATAATACCATGTCCCAAAGTGAAATTGCAGCTTCTACAATACAACCTGAGGTCTCCCCTGCAACAGACTTTGTTGATGGAGATGCTGGAATTGAGGCTGAAGGAGTTGTGATGGCAGAGCCTCATGATGTTGAGGTAAATCAAGAGGTAATAACAAATACAGGAACATCAAAAGCTCAACAAGCTAGATCTAATGCTCAAAATATGGTAAATGAAGCAAGTTTGCCAGTTAGAAATACACCTCAGAATCCTGGACATCAGATGGTTACCAAGAGCAAGGCTGGGATTTTCAAGCCTAAAGTCTATACCAGTATGGGAGTAGATGAACTGATTGAAATTTATCCAACTAATGCTAATGAAGCACTAACAAGCTGTAGCTGGAAACAAGCTATGCTGGAAGAGTACAATGATTTTATGAAGAATGAGACATGGAGTTTGGTTCCACCTAAAGCTGGAATGAAGATCATTGGCAATAAGTGGGGTGTTTAAACTCAAGCATGATGCAAATGGAAAGGCTGTAAGGCATAAGGCCAGGCTTGTGGCCAAAGGCTTTCTTCAAACCCCTAGAGTTAATTATAGTGAGACATTTAGCCCATTGATCAAGGCTGCAACCCTTAAAATAATTTTGACTCTTGTTGTGTCAAGAAAATGGTAAATCAGGCAAGTTGATATAAACAATGCGTTTCTGAATGGTAGTCTGAATGAGGTTGTCTATATGAACCAGCCACAGGGTTTTGTTAGTGAAAATCATCCTGGTTATGTTTGCAAACTCATGAAAGCCTTATATGGCTTAAGATAAGCACCTAAGGTCTAGAATGACAAGGTGAAATAGACCTTACTGCAGTGGAACTTCAGACGGTCAAAGGCTGATAACTCCATATTCTTCCTGACTATAAATGCTGATCTACTATTTGCCTTGATATATGTATATGATATAGTTATTACAGGTAGCAATAATTAGCAGTTACAAGAGTTCACAAACAAGCTAAACTTCAGTTTTGCACTTAAGGATTTGGGAATCTGAATCAATTTCTGGGAATAGGGCTTAAAAGAAATTAAGCTGGACTATATTTGAGGCAAACTAGATATGCCATTGATCTGCCAAAAAGGTTTAGTTATGAGAACTTGAAGCCTAGCCTAACACCTATGGCTATGGGGAAACAAATTTCCAAAGCTGAGGGGAGAGTAATAGAAGATCATATACTACATAGAAGTGCTATAGGTGGTCTACAATATCTAATCCACACCAGGCCAGACTTAACCTATGTTGTAAATAAGTTAAGCCAGTATCTTTAGACTCTAACGGATGCTCACTGGAATACTCTCAAGAGGGTATTCAGATACCAGCAAGGCACATTGAACTTTAGACTAAACATTTAAAGAAATGACAGCTTAGACATCACAACATTCGCAAACTCTGACTGGGCTTCTTGTCCAGATGATAGGAGATCTACTGCCGGATATTGCGTGTATATTGGTGACAATTTGGTGTCATGGTGCTCCAAGAAACAGCATGTGGTAACGAGGTCCAGCACAGAGGCGGAGTATAGAGCATTAGCCCAATGCACCGCAGAGATAACTTAGATCCAGTCATTGTTGAATGGGAATTCCATAGCATTTAGTTCCTATTATTTGGTGTGATAATCTAAGTGCAAGTGCCCTAGCCTCTAATCCTGTGTACCACGCACATACAAAACATATAGAGTTAGATGCACACTTTGTAAGGGATAAGGTACTTGAAAATCAGCTGAAAACACACTACATTCCCTCACCAAATCAAACGGCAGACTTGCTAACTAAGCCAATGTCACATTCAAGATTCCACATGCTCGGAGACAAGCTTGGAGTACTTGAACATACTCCACCTTGAGGGGGGGAGTTAGAATTCACTAGCTGCAGGTCCATGGCTTGGTTCAGCGACATGAGTGCAGCCACGTCCTGATTTTTAGGAATTAGAATCAATTATGTTGGCCAGCTATTTTTCAATTAGTTAGAGTTAGTTTAGCTCAATTCTAGAATCTTCCCACTACCAAATAACTTTGTATAAAACAGTACGTTTGTAATGATCAATAATGAGTGAAATATATCTTTATCTTCCTCATCAGTTTCTTAATTTCTTGTAAATCAAATCCTAGATCATATAATTGTCGACCTTCGTAATAAGCAATAATGAAATTTTCATGACATTCACAAGATTGTAGCATAAGATAAGTTTAGTCCCAACTTTGACGTATATTTGTGAAAAATGTTCTTGCATTTAGTGCATTTCCTACCCATAATCCATTGAAGACTTATTTTTTTATTAGGGAAGACCGTAATACAGTTTAATGGGTACCTAAATGACCTTCCGTAAATTTTAGCCAATATTTGACAATTAATTTATAATATGGACAACAAGAAAAATTCTGTATCATATGGTAGTTTACTCCGTTAAGTTGTCTAATTAATTTTTCAATGACTACTGTGTTGACCAACGCATTTTCAAAAGTAAATCTAGGGATTTTAGTTTCGTTACTTACATAAAATGCAATAATATTTTATGCATTATCCATTGTTTATCTATGTAGCAGTAGCAGTAGCAGTAGCAGATATGCAACCTTTAAGATTATTATCGAACCACAAGTTAGACGTAAATGTAGGGATGGCAACAGGGCGGTTCGAGGTCGGGGCAACCCTCCATGTCCCCGCCCCCGCCCCTTTACCCCATTTAAGGCCGAGCAGCATGGGGCGAGGCCCTTGCAACGTTTAAGTTTTTTATAATTCTTTCTACTGCCCACATACATTAAATTGAGAAAATAATATATATTTATTAATTTATTTATTTATTTTAAAAAGTTAAATTATTCAAATATACTTGGTAAACTAAGACTTTTATTGTTTACCATATTTCTTAGATAATCTTAGTTTCCATTTTTTATTAAAATTAATAAAGTTTTGTAAAGTTTTCCCTTTAAAGTTGAAGTCTTAAAAATAATTAAAAATTAAACGGGGTGGGGGTGGGGGTGGGGCTTTTGTTACTCGTACCCACCGGGAGCGAAGTCCCCCTACATGAATACCATATTAAGCGGGTAATTCCCTCTCCATTGGGGGCAAGACTCCGTAGGTATCGGGTTTGACAATTTTTTTTGTCATTTCTATGTAAATGATAAAACACCGGTATATTTATTTAAATTGTATATTACCTATATATTTTTATTATATAAATTAATAGCAAATGAACGAATATTTCACTATTTCTAGAAAAATGTTTAAGCCTGAGTTGGAGATATTTTTGTATGAAATTTGTCGTATGAACACATTCCACTATACTAAGTAGGCATGTCAAAGTGGCTCGGGCAACCCGTGGTTCGACCCAGGAAAAGCCCGAGCCGAAACGGCTAGTGGCTTGAGCCGAGCCCCATTTTTGCAACTTTTGATTGAACTTCATTCCTCATTTGAATGTATTTGTCATCCGCTTCTTGATAGATTTTGAGAATGGATCTATCATAGCACACATGTATGGTGGCACAAGTATCATACCACCATTTTTGAATCTTTCTTTTAACCGAATTCACACTGCTCACACTAGCAATGATGTTGTCAACGGAGTTTCCTTTGCCTTCTTGCATCGGTTGTTTGAGATGTCTACAATCACAAGCATAATGTCTAGATTTGTCACACACATAACAAGAAACTTTGTATTTCTTCTTTTTTTTCTTCGTTGGGGTTTGAGGATTTTCACTTCTTGGAATCCTTGTTGTATTTCTTTGGTTGGTCTACGACATAGACTTTGGAAGTACCCTCATGAGAATGTTCATTCCCAATTCGTGCCCTTAACTCTTCATCAATTTGAAGATATTTTTGAATCTCTTCCAAAGAATAATCTTGGGAATAGTGAAGGATTTTTCTTCCTATAGCATTTTCATGAAGATGGCGATTTCACAATGATTGCACAAACTTGGAAGGTTTTGGGAAGATCAATAATCTTCTCATCCTTCATTTTATTGACAATGATTTGCAACTCATGGACGTATCCTAATAAAGATAAGTTATCCAAAATTTTGAAATCAAAATACTTGATAATAAGAAGCTTTTTGGTACCTTCCTTCTCGACCTTGTATTTATTTTCCAACGATTCTCATATCTCTTTTGTCGAGGTGTTATTTGCATAGAGATTATAGAAACAATCAGGGAAAGTGTTCAAAATGTGTCATCTACATATCAATTCATCTTCTTCTCTTTTCTTTCATTCTGCCTTTGTTTCGTCGGTGGCATTCAAGGTTGGTTCCAACATTGTATCAAGTTTGGATCCAAAATGTAGAAAATCTTCAATTTCGTAAAAAGAAACTTCAAGTTATCATTCCATCTTATAAAGGTCGACCCGGTCGAATCGTCAAGCCTCATACGGTCTTGATTCATCATATTTATCATAGTCGTGGTTGTCTCGTTCTCCATGTTGAAAATATCGTTTGAAATTGTTGTTCAAAAGTTGATGAAGAACAAAGAGAACCAGCAATAAGAATAATCCACCAAATGGAAGGTTTGAATAGGATTATGAAGCGTTGTCCTCAAACCATATTTGTCAATATCGGGATAAGTGTTTGAAGGCTTTCAATTGCACATAGTTTGTAGGAGTAATCAAAACCTTAATCCGAAGTTTGAATCCAGCAAACAAACTTGTAAAGGGAACTTAAGAACAAAATTACAGAAATTAGGTTTGATTTTTGATTTGGATACAATGGTAAAGATTTGATGTTTAGGATATGTTTTTAATCACGAAAATCACCCATATGTATAGTACTCCAACAACCATTCACGAAATGGTGCAAACAAAACCAAAAAGGGGTAAAACTTGACAGAAAGACACTATAATTCAAAATCTCAACGGACAAAATTTTGCACTAAGCGAGGTGAGTGCCCAGCAGAAAATCGGGCAAGTGCCCAGTTCAACATTTAATCACTCGTTATACACATTTAACAATAGTCCAACACCTTATTTGTAACACAATCGATTGTGAAGTAATGTTGCTTTACCACATAAGATTACTTTTTCCTTGTTTGACAAGTTAACACCAGAAGCATTCAAAAGTTGAAGTAGGAGATAGGTTCCCTGATTTCAACTATTTGCCAAATGGGAGGCACGTGCAAAGGCGTTGGCGCAGGCACAGGCACACCAGGCACAGGCGTAGGCTCAGGATTGATTTGGTTAGGGCCAAAACTCACGATCTTAGCAAAACAGACCTTCTTCTGAAGCAATTGGACAAGCCTCACCGGGTCGATTTCTTCACCAATCACTGTTATAATGTTCCTCTCCTCTCCCACCATCGCCACTGACTCAACTCCTACAAATAATGTTGATGAGACAGTATATGATTATTAAGGGTATAATCCAATGTCAAGAGAAGATGAAAACAATGATCTATATTAAAGGGCTTGATATTACACACAGAAACAAACAAACCGTTTATATTACACACAGAAAGATTTAACTTACCCGGGATGCTTACTACGATCTTCCTGGCCTTTATTTTAATCCTCATAGCCTGATCAAACTCTTCGTCCTTACAGCACACGAACTTCGACAACATTTCAACGATGCCTCCTCGACAGCTAGAGTATTGGCCATTCGGGGAGACCTCAATGACTACCTTTTCTGATGCGGAACAATATCGAAAGAGCGAATTAATATACATATAAGAAGATGCAAGCCAGATTTTTTTTTTACATGTCAATTGTGTGTGAATGTGTCAGAATGTTTGTACATACCGTCATCCTTCCGTTGATTGTGTGGACAGTGGATGCAGGGAACAATTTCCTTTGTGAAGTTCAACGTAGAGAAAATGAGTGACATCTTTCCTATATATATACTTGTGAAAAAAATGCAAAAAAATTCTCTGATCGTTGGTTTTAATAGATAGTTCCAAGACTGATGAGAAGACTGGACTACTATGTAATTAAGCATCTACCAAACATGTGAAGTAATTATAAAAACCTNTAAAAAACTCAATACCTTGAAGACCCTTGTACCCACCAAAGAGGAACAAGTAATATTATTTTTTTTTTTTTTTTAAATTAAAGATCTCGTACATGAACAAATTTCATAAATAAGCCATAGAGAGATTTAAATTGAATATTTTAATTATTGAAATATCATATAAACTATTTTTTTCTAAAAGTTTAAAACATTAAAGACACGTTTACTTGAATACCATGTCAAACAACTTTAAATCTAAAAGTCTAAAACAATAAAAACCTGATACACATACTATAAATTGTAGTACTTGTAACGCGATTTTTGTATTCTATATTATCATATCATTTTTCAATTCTTTCCATAAATACCGATATTCAAATTGAAAATCATAAAAAAAATCTAGTGATTCCTGATTCTCATATATAAAACATCCAGAACCACAAAAATCTTTAGTTAGAATGTGATTCCAATTCAAACCTTTTGAGTGAGGTTTTGAGAAGAGTTGCTCTTTGGAGAAAATGGTATGCTAAAAGTTGTAAACTGTGTTTGAGAGAGTTATTATCTATCGTTGACATCTATGGTAGAATCATTCAAAGGATCTAAGAGACGGTGGTTTACCCTACGTCGGATCTCAAAATCAAAGAAGATTATTTATTTAACAAATGCTCGAAATCAATCTTAAATTCTATATTATTTTAATGTTTCGATCAACATTTGACATTCATGATCTTATTAATCTTAAAATTTTAAAATTGAAGAACATTGTTTAGAGATTTCTAAATTAGTAACCAAAATTATTATTTTTATTTAGTTAAATAACATTATTTTCTTGGAGGGTGACAAGAACTCCATCTTTACTTTACAAAACATAAAATAAATAATTTAAACAAGTTTCAAAATATTATTATATGGAAGAATCATCAATATATTATGGCCAAATAACTAATATCAGTATTCCATCCTCAGATTTTAGACAAACTTGTCATGAAAAATCCGTTACATATTATATTCTTCGCTAATTTAATGGAAATTATCCATTATCCTCTACGCTCTTTTTTTTTTTTTTTTTTTCCGCGGTGAATGGTGAAATCTCATATTGTTGTATTCTAAAACACATTGAAGAAATATTGTTGATAAGTTCTTTAACTATATGAGTTCTTAATGTTATCCATCTTAGAGGATGTTTGGTGAGAAATAAAATTAGATTTTTAGTAGATTGTGATAAAAGTTTTTGAAATGTGTGATCGAAAAATTGTGGGAACCATAAAAAATATGGTTAATATTGATTGTTTGATTTTGACTTGAATTAAAATCAGATTTTAGTTCGGCCCAAACAGGGCTTTACTCTTTTTTTGTTAAATCTATAATAGTTTCAAGCTTCAATGCTTGGCGGTCAAAAGAGGAAAATGTCTTTAACTAAGAAAAGAAATTCCACTTTAGAAAAAAATAATTAGATGAATAAAAAAAAAAAAAAAAAGACTTTGAATTATAACAAGGGTTTCTCTCATCGAAAGATCCCAACCCTCCTTTCAAGATATTCGTGATCAATGATTAGACATCTCTTCCAAGTATTTACATATAACTACCAGGAACGTTTACATTTAACTACTAATTAATCAACCGAACAACTCCTTTAAGTGTCAACATAACTTCATTACTGTATCCCACAAATGCATAATTAATGTGGAAAAGCTGTAAAAGTGATCAGAAAGACACCCAACAGATTTTTTAAGAGGTCGACAATTCAATATTGATACTTTTTATTGGCGTGTGAATCGAGTCAACCATCAAGTCCTATGGAATTTCTATGAACAATTTCAAATGGTGGAGATTACTTAAAAAAAAAAAAAAAAAAGGTTGAACCTCAATTTTGAGAGCCTCCCAACGCTCCGTCCCTAGAGTATCATGGAGGAGATAAATCACGGGATGTGCCACAGCAGATTAGGATACAAGAGCTACCATACTGGTGCCTACAAAGAGTCTAATTCCAAACTTTGTTAGAGGCAGGAATCGAACCCTCACATTGCGGCTGTCAGCTCAACTGAAACTACCTCACTTTTATCTTTTGCACACTGAACTATGCCCCGGGGGCAATGGTGGATTTTACTAATTATTAAGAGGTGTAGTTCAAGTCTCTATACGATGTATAGTTGTTTCATATTTATTTGATGTGGACTTCATACCTTAATATGTTCATGCAGATGACGGCTCGTTTAAACAAATCAATCTTTGAATTTGCGTGCTCGTTTGAGTTTTAGTCAGATCAAATTACTCATTTAAACTTAGTTCTGGTATCATATTAAAATTTGGAATTCCATGTCAAACGATCAACCTCATTTACGAGGAGTATAACACGATTCCTTATATGTTGTATACTAGTTTCATATTTATTCGATATGAGATTCATTCTTTAATGATATTATCATTAATATTTTATGTTAGTTTCCAATCTCCATTACAAAAATTCTATAAAAAATTATCAGTTAGAAATAAATATGAGAGCATTTATTCTCATCCACAATTCTTGACTATCTACCCACTCATCTAAAAATTTATATGTTACATTTTTAAACGTACATAAATTTATTAAAATAGAAAAGAATAAAATCAAAATAAAATATATTACTTTAAAAAATCATCCACCTACTTTCCGAACTAACTATACCAATAAATCTTATGCTTTATAAGTAAAGAAGATTTAATCCTATGATCATTCCCAAAAGTACATCACCTCGAAAAGTCGAGATTCCTCTTTTCCACCTCAAACCGCCAACTGGACCTTGTAATTAACTCAGAAAACGAACTAAAACAAATATAAATACCCCAAACAACATCAGTAGTTCTAATTGATTTTCACCTATTTTCAAATCAACTAACCAAATTAGAGAAAAAATACTTCGACTTTCAAGTTTCAACTACAATTCACATGAGCAATCAAGAAAGAACAGAAAAAATTAAAGAGTATCAAGTTAAAGAAGCCACAGGCTAAAAGTATGCATAGATTGAACAAAATGGGGCAATATTAATAATAGGTAAACTGAAATAAATACGAAAGGGGCAAAAAAGAAAGTTACAAGCTTTAAGATTTCATATTTCAGAGCAAAACTCTACTATAGAAGAATGGTCAAACAGTATGAAGAGGCTGCTATACACTGTGTTAGGTTTTAGTTAATTTTGTAATTGACAAATTCTGTTAACAACATGACTTAATTAGATAGATTGTAAAAGTTCAAGGAGTAATGTGCAATTTGTTTAAAAGTTGGTTATTAGGTCTAGGGTTTCGAGTTCAGAACAAGGAGGAAAACGGAGCAGATTTTCGTTGGAGTGTCGCTAAGGGTTGGCTCGAGCTACAAAAGTGAAAATATCATTTCTAGACCGTCGTCCCTCCTTCGCTCGAGCGAAAGGCCTGCTCGACTGTCACTGGCCCTTCGCTTGAGCGACAACTTTATACGAGAAATTTTTATTTCGCGTTTTAAAAGTTTTTTTCTCAGTCCATTGATTTCTTGACCTATCTATGTATACTAGAACACGTACAGAACGTTGGTTCTTAATGTTGTTAATTGAGAAAGCTTCATCTGTGATAGATATATTCATTCCATCATTCAACATTCAGCATGTGTGAGTGTTTTGGTTAGAAAAACATCAAATTCATTATCCAGATACCAAATACCAAACTTCCTACATATGTGTCAGAGGTGTTGAAAATCGAGGAAGGCGACTGGAGTTCCAGTCTGTGAAGAACGGATTGTTCTTCGTGATTTACTGGAGATAGGCAATTCTACCAAGTTAGGGGCTGCTGCAAGATAGCAGAGTTCCAGGAGAGCATTGGTTATTACAGCTGGAATTGGTGCATGAGAGCTGTCAGAATTGTAATCAGGAGATCAGATAATTCGTGTCGTCGTCTAATCTGGTAGACTGTAAGTACATAATCGTTTATAGTGGATTGACTGGCAAGTACTCGGAGTTTTTCCCAGTTGGGTTTCTCCGTGAATAATTCTTTTGTTCTTTACTGCTTTATTATTTATTATTTATGATATGCAAACTGCGGTAATTCAATATAGGATAATTTGACTTGCATGATTAACCATCTAGATAAGAATTAAAAGTGACTTGTTGATATTTAAATCGTGATTATTTTTAATTCCGCATTAAATACCTATTCACCCCCTCTATGTATTGTTAGGGTCGAACTGCGTAAATTACAATTGGTTTCAAAGACTAATTTTGATTCATGACCCTTATTTGATTTAGTCTAGATGAGTAGTTCTTTATCCATCTCGCCATATTTTGATGGCAGTAATTATGCCTGCTAGAAAGCTCGAATGAGAACTTTACTTAAGGCGTTGGATGAACGTATATGGATTTGTGTGCAAAATGGGTGGACTCCGCCTACAACAACTGTTACAAGTGTAGTTACACCCACTGATATTTCTTTGTATACCAAAACAAACTTGGATAAATGTAATTGGAATAGTAGATGTTTGCATGCTTTGTTTATGGTTGTGTCTCTTGAGGAATTTAGGAGAGTATCTATGTGTGAGACAGCTAAGCAAGTTTGGGACATTTTTGAGACAACCCATGAGGGTACTATTATTGTGAAAAACTCTAAATTGCAAATGTTGACGTCTAGATTTGAAGAACTTAGGATGAATGATGATGAGAGATTTGATGAATTCTATGTTAAGTTGAATGATATTGTGAACTCTAGTTTTAATCTAAGCAAAAGGATCCCTGAGTCGAAAATCGTTCATAAGGTTCTTAGATCCCTACCTGAAAGATTTAGACCTAAGGTAACTGCAATTGAAGAAAGTTAAGACCTAGACAACGTTAAAGTAGAAGAACTCGTAGGATCCCTCCAAACTTATGAATTGACCTTAGCACAGCCTAAGAAACAGAAATCCATCGCTGTAAACACTATTAGAGAAGATGAGAGTGAGTCCACTGACATTGAGACACTTAGGGACGATGAAATTACGTATTTCGTTAAAAAATTCAGGTAATAAGGAATAGGAGAAAGCCTCATGCACAGAGTAGTGAAGTCCCTAATAAACTCTCGAGAGGTAGATGTAAGAAGAACACATCTAGGACTTCCGATACGAAAACTCAATTTGTCCAATGACATGAGTGCAAAGGTTACGGTCACTAATGAATGAATGTCCTAATCTGAATAAGAGTTCGAATTAGGAAAGACGTAAGGCTTTAGCCGTGACCATGAGTGATGAGGAGTCGGATTCATGTTCTCATAATGAGGCATCTAGTGGTGAGGATGAACAAAGATTCATGGCCTTCACCTCGATTGCT
>CAIGRF010409970.1:14306-36000 GCA_903798235.1 Fraxinus ornus
TAGATGAGTAGTTCTTTATCCATCTCGCCATATTTTGATGGCAGTAATTATGCCTGCTAGAAAGCTCGAATGAGAACTTTACTTAAGGCGTTGGATGAACGTATATGGATTTGTGTGCAAAATGGGTGGACTCCGCCTACAACAACTGTTACAAGTGTAGTTACACCCACTGATATTTCTTTGTATACCAAAACAAACTTGGATAAATGTAATTGGAATAGTAGATGTTTGCATGCTTTGTTTATGGTTGTGTCTCTTGAGGAATTTAGGAGAGTATCTATGTGTGAGACAGCTAAGCAAGTTTGGGACATTTTTGAGACAACCCATGAGGGTACTATTATTGTGAAAAACTCTAAATTGCAAATGTTGACGTCTAGATTTGAAGAACTTAGGATGAATGATGATGAGAGATTTGATGAATTCTATGTTAAGTTGAATGATATTGTGAACTCTAGTTTTAATCTAAGCAAAAGGATCCCTGAGTCGAAAATCGTTCATAAGGTTCTTAGATCCCTACCTGAAAGATTTAGACCTAAGGTAACTGCAATTGAAGAAAGTTAAGACCTAGACAACGTTAAAGTAGAAGAACTCGTAGGATCCCTCCAAACTTATGAATTGACCTTAGCACAGCCTAAGAAACAGAAATCCATCGCTGTAAACACTATTAGAGAAGATGAGAGTGAGTCCACTGACATTGAGACACTTAGGGACGATGAAATTACGTATTTCGTTAAAAAATTCAGGTAATAAGGAATAGGAGAAAGCCTCATGCACAGAGTAGTGAAGTCCCTAATAAACTCTCGAGAGGTAGATGTAAGAAGAACACATCTAGGACTTCCGATACGAAAACTCAATTTGTCCAATGACATGAGTGCAAAGGTTACGGTCACTAATGAATGAATGTCCTAATCTGAATAAGAGTTCGAATTAGGAAAGACGTAAGGCTTTAGCCGTGACCATGAGTGATGAGGAGTCGGATTCATGTTCTCATAATGAGGCATCTAGTGGTGAGGATGAACAAAGATTCATGGCCTTCACCTCGATTGCTACAATCGAGTTCGACCGTGAGATTGAGGATGGGAAAGGAGAGAGTGAGAGTAAAATGTCCGATGAAGAGTCTGATGACAAGATGGACATTCACGAGCCTTATCGTGAATTGTTTGATGAGGGTCTCAAAATCAAGAAGGTCAACAAAGCCGTTCTGAAAAAGGTTAACGAGCTTGAGCTTGAACGTGAAAAATTGCTAAGTGACATTCAGGACTCGACCAAGAAAGTGAGTGAGTTGAAGCTCGTCAAAGAAAACTTGGAGATTAAAGTTAAATCATTAACTTCTGATCTTGATAAATCTAATGCTCAACTCCAATCATTCATAAGTGGCTCGCAGAAGCTAGATAATCTGCTTGGGATGAACAAGTATGCGGGTGACAGGCATGGTTTGGGTTATGAACAAGCCTGCGGGTAACAGGTGGGTTATGTTCATAATCGTGATACTACAACTAGTACATTCATAACCACGTTCGTTCCTGCCACGAACAAAGCTCGTGAGATTACTTATTTGAAACCCAAAGGTAAGCATGTCATTGGATCAGACATACCGAACAGCATAGGGTCAATCGTCCTACTTATCGGCATCAACCACCAAGCAGGTTTGAACCACGGTTCATTCCCACTTCCCACCACTGTGGTGCACTGGGACACATTCGACCTAGGTATCGTAACCGTGTTAATAGAAGTAAGAATCTGGACTTCACTAGCAAGGTTGACTTTCGTACCGATCAAGTCATCCATTTAACTAAGAAGATGACTCGGTTAACTCAATCATCTTCTGCTCCTAAGAAAGTTTAGGTCAAGAGGAGTGACCTCGAAGGTCGTGAAAATGGTCGTGCTCTTCATGGTAAGGACATTCAATTTTTGCCCTGATTTAAAGTTTAGATGCATGCATGTGCGGTTCATTGTGTTCATTCATTCATGCATGTATTCCACTTTTTTGTGTGTGTCTGTTTTGCTATTTATATTTTATTTATTTATTTTTATTTGTTTGCTTTAAGTATGTTTTTCAAAAAAAAAATGGAAAAAATAAAAAAAAAAAAAATTTTGACAAACGACACATTGTTATGATTTTAAACATGTTATGTATGACCAAGTAAGCATTTATCTGTTTTACACTGTTATTTTTATTGCTTGGTTCGGTTTAATGTGGAGTATTAAGTATATGTGTTATCATGTAAACTTCTTCACTGCACAAACTATGATCTTGTGAATGAGTCTGAACCACATGTGTGAGATTTGGGATGGGAGTCACATGTGAGTAGGGTGACCACAAACATGAATTGACCTACATTTAGATGACCTTAACTTGTCATAGTCTCCTGCATTGTTGCATTTATGATGAAAATAAAAAAAAAATTGAGAGTTTAATTGGTTCATCTTATACTCTGTTTGAAACTTATTTGACTTGAGTAATTAAGCTATAGGGGTTTCTCATAATCTGATGCCTATGGTCATCTGACTTGGGTTAACCAACCTAAAGCTCGTTACATTGGTCAATTTAGTCGGTTAATGGACAGGGTCTGCACATAATGTGTTATTTACGAGAAAAGCGATAAAAAAAATATACTAACATTCAGGGGGAGAAAAAAAAATTATCACATATTTGAGCTATTTTTAGGTCCTAAAAATTATTCAGGTTTGACTTTCATCTGTATGGATCATACTTATTTAACAAGTGATGTTTCGCATGTTCTTTCTCATAAATTTAAGGTTTGGAGTCGTTTTCACGAGCAAATAGTGGCTCATTACACACATGAGTCATTTATACACTTTGCTCCATCTTGTACTTAATTGCGTGTGGGAAAGTCGTTTTGATACTGCTCGACTTGTGATTGCATGCTTGATTTTAATTGTTGAAGTGTCGAGAACTTGAGTTGTTTATATTAACGTTTTATTTAGTTTTTAAAAAATGCTATTTTTCTGAATTTTTGAATTTTTGAATTTTTAGTGCTATTTCTGACATTTGGTGTGTCACCAGCTTATCGCTGGAACACGCTCGAGCGACAGCAGTAGAAGTTGCCTCGCTCGCTTCTCGCTCGACAGCCGCTTAAGCGACTACCTGTATTTCTGAACTAAAACGCTTCATTTCAAGGGTTTTTCGCATTTTTCCTCATTATTTAACTTGATTTCCCTAAAATTTCCAAAACCCACTCAAAATCGGTTATTTGCCCACTTCATTAACACTTTGAATCATACATTGCAGTTTTTATTTCATCAAATCATTCACATTTGAAGGTAATTTTCGAAATTCATTGTTTGGTCATTCTTGCTTGGGTTTTATTCTATTGTACTTCATATGGTACATATTTACATAGAATATCGTTCATTTGTGCGAGGTTTTTATTAAAAACAGATTATGGACCATTTTGGCTTTCTTTGGAATTTGATTTGAGTATTCATTTAGTATTAAAGTTTTTTTAGTTACTTAGGTTTGATTGTGCATTGAGTGTGATGATGTTGGTCGTGGTTTAGAATGTGGTCATTGGGTTGTATGATTTTCGACTGGTTTTAGGTTGGTCGAGTTTTGGTTTGGAATGAACTTAGTCAAGACTTGGTTGTTGAATGATTAAGGTTGGATGTTGTATGTGGTGCATTGGAGTGTCAGGTTGATGTTTCGATAGTTGCATTGAGTGTGCTTGATTGTAACACTGGACGCAGACATCACGTCCCTCCGTCATGACATCACGTCACTACGTCATGACATTACATCACTGCGTCTTGACACTACGGCACATGTCATGTCTTCACGTCACCTACGTCTAAGCCTCATTGCATATCGTCATGCATTCACTATAGGGCACGTTGCATGTCATTTCCTTTACCTCATTTTACGTGCATTCATGCATACCATACATATCATGATTTCATTTGTCGTTTATCGAGGTTTTAATGGTTTTGTGATTCAATTCTTTTAGATGCCGCCCAAGAGAGCACGCACTACTACTTCTACTCGTTGTTCTTCGACTGCGTTTAGTCGAAATAGGTTCGTTTCTGTTGTGGCTCAGAATGTTTTTGGGTCACAGTTCTCTCAGTGCCCCGTTCTTTTCGAGCGCGAGGTCATTATGTCTGACTTGTCCCTCGTCCTCGCTACCATTTTCACTTCCAGGGGTTGGGAACCTCTTCTTGTTGATTTGTCACCCCTGTCGAGTCTTCTTGTTCAAGAGTTCTACGCTAACATCCATGATGCTAGCTGTTCTTCTCTTCGAGTTCGGGTAGTTAAGATTACTTCGGACATTATATCCAATGTTATTCACATTTCGAGAGTCGTCCACCCACTGTTTCTATATCTTACCACCGATTCACTTTCTTTGGACACTTTAGTCTGATCCACGGTGTTACACACTGATGGAGGGTGGTCCAGGTGCGATGCGCACTGGATCTTTACCCACTAATCGTCAGATTTTGTTGTGCATTGTGTGCACAAATCTGTGGTCGGTTTCTCATACTTCTTCATTACCTATGGAGAATGCTTGTTTTCTTTACGACGTGCTGCATGACGATTCTATTGATCTTCCCACTTTCATTTGCCAGCAGATCTTGAGGGCTTTTCGTACGACGGGTACGAGGGTTGGGCTTCCCTATGCGTACCTTATTCATAGGTTAGTCACTTTTTTAGGAGCTACTTTCCCGAGGGGGGTCCGAGACTAGTTTCCCGGTCGATTGGCCATACCATTATCGCCCAGAGTCGGTCATATGCTTTATCCGAGCCAGCACAGCCAGTTTACCCAACTGTGCTGTATGATCCCATTGATGACCTACTCTCTTTTAACCCATTCGATTTTCTTTCTACTCCTCCAGCCTCTGATATCCCGTCCACTTTTTCGGCTCCTCCACCTCCCGAGTATGCTCCTTCAACGTCTGCTCCCATCGATCCTTTGATCGCACTGTTGGGACACATGTTCGTGCTTATCGAGCAGCAAGCTCGTATGATGGTGGAGATCACACAGCTGCGGGCTATTGTTGATCGACACACTGCTGTGTTTGCTACACTTAGGAGTGCAGTTGGATACTGACAGCGAACTTCATTGGATACATCGTCACTGGGATGACGATGCTACATCTGAAGAGAAGGCGGATTCAGAAAATGCTGTCGACACTTCATAGCTGTAGGCTTAGCCCTTGTCATTGTGTGACAAAAATGGGGAGTAGATGATAGGCAGTTTTTTGTATAGTTTTATTGATTGGAGGAGTCTATATCCAGATTTTTGTGCTTACATCATGTATGATTATTCTAAAATGCTTTGCTATATATTAAATCGATATCATTATTTCAAATTGATTTGCATCTATGATTTGCATTTTATGTCTGAGGGGTCGTTAAGGTGAGACATAGATACATTTACACATTGATATCACTTTTATGTATGAGGAGTCGTTGGGGTGAGACATAGATACATTTACCTACTACTTAAACACATTGAGAGTTTGCAATAAGGGGAAGCACATGCATATTTGTTTGAATTCAGTGTCGTTAAATTAAGTTTTTGATATTTTTACAGTGTCAATGTTTCGTTTTGATATGTTGGGTTGCATTGATGTTGTGTCATAGTTTAGCTTGTGATTTAAAACCGAAAATATGTTATTTGAGTTACAATTGCTTAGATAACACCTAAAAGTGAACTGTTTGAATTGTGATTATCTTTGATACTGTTTTTCACACATTTTATATTGGTATTTGAGTTGTCTATTTCAGGAAACAGGTACTGCAGAGCTCGTTCAAAACAGTTTGTAGTTTAGGTTGTGTCATTATTTTTTAGTTTGTAACCTTTATTTTATTACTGCCTTGACATAGATTAGTGTTTTGTCACAAAATGTCAAAGGGGGAGTTTTTATGTTTTAGTTGATTTTGTAATTGGAAAATTATGTGAACAAAGGACTTAATTAGATAGATTATAAAAATTTAAGGAGTAATGTGCAATTTGTTTAAAAGTTGGTTATTAGGTTTAGGGATTCAAGTTTGGAACAAAGAGGAAAACGGTGCGAATTTTTGCTGGACTATCGTCAAGGGTTGGCTCGAGATACAAAAGCAGAAACATCGTAGCTAGACGTCGCCCCTCATTCGCTCGAGCGACAACTTTATACGAGAAATTTTTATTTCACATTTTAAAGGTTTTTTTTTTGGCCCATTGATTTCTTGACCTATCTATATATATCAGAACACGTACAGAACGTTGTTTCTTAAGATTGTTATTTGAGATAGCTTCATCTGTGAGAGATCTATTCATTCCATCATTCAACCTTCAACTTCTGTGAGGGTTTTGGTCACAAAAACATCAGATTCAATATCCAAATACCAAATACGAAACTTTATACCTATCTGTCAAAGGTGTTTAAGATCAAGGAAGGCGGCTGGAGTTTCAGTTTGTGAAGAACATGTTTTTTTTTGTGATCCACTGGAGATAGCCGATTCTACCAAGTTAGGGGCTACTGCAGGATAGCGAAATTCCAGGAGAGCATTGGTTATTGCAGCTGGTATTGATGCAGGGAGAGCACAGAATTTAGGAAAGCTGTCAGAATTACAATAAGGAGATCAGATAGTTCGTATCGTCGTCTAATCTGGTAGACTGTAAGTACAGAATCGTTTATAATAGATTGACCGGCAAAGTGCCCAGAATTTTTCCCAGTTGGATTTCTCCGTGAACAATTTTTGTATTCTTTACTGCTTTATTGTTTATTATTTATGATATGCAAACTACGGTAATTCGATATAGGATAATTTGACTTGCATGATTACCAGCTAGATAAGAATTAAAAGTGACTTATTGTTGTTTAATTCGTGATTATTTTTAATTCCGCATTAAATACCTATTCACCCCATCTAGGTATTCTTAGGGTCGAATTACGTAAAGTTCACACTGTAAAAAGAGAAAAAGTTGAAACGTGATGAGAATTGGTCATATTTCTGAATTTGTCCATGGTAAATATTAATTTAGTATAAAATAAGTTAATCAAATTGGAGTAATTATATGCATTGCATTTGTCATGAGTAACAAAAGTGGGATACATAGATAAAAGTGGTGTGGATATATAGTATTTAAATTCATGAATTTAACAATGATAATTTTGGAATGTAATGTGGATGAATATGGTACATTTTTAAAATTTTAATATGAATATATTTAGAGCGAAATAAATATATAAAAATGGTGAAAGAACATAATAGCTCCCTTAAATATTAACTTTAACGAGTGTAAGAATATAATAAATTAGAATCATGAAAGACGATCCATGAAATTCTTGAATTTTTCTCGAGATCTCTATGATTCCTGTCATATTCTATGATTTTTCGTAATTATTTTTATAATTTTACAATTATGAAATATTCATGGATTTTTCCAATTGTACTGTTTGTGCATTAATATATAAGTGGGATGATAGAATGAAGCAAAGTCAATAAATTTTTATTCAATTGAACTTGTGTATAATAATAATAATAGTAGTAGTAGTAGTAGTAGTAGTAGTAGNTGGTCACAAAAACATCAGATTCAATATCCAAATACCAAATACGAAACTTTATACCTATCTGTCAAAGGTGTTTAAGATCAAGGAAGGCGGCTGGAGTTTCAGTTTGTGAAGAACATGTTTTTTTTTGTGATCCACTGGAGATAGCCGATTCTACCAAGTTAGGGGCTACTGCAGGATAGCGAAATTCCAGGAGAGCATTGGTTATTGCAGCTGGTATTGATGCAGGGAGAGCACAGAATTTAGGAAAGCTGTCAGAATTACAATAAGGAGATCAGATAGTTCGTATCGTCGTCTAATCTGGTAGACTGTAAGTACAGAATCGTTTATAATAGATTGACCGGCAAAGTGCCCAGAATTTTTCCCAGTTGGATTTCTCCGTGAACAATTTTTGTATTCTTTACTGCTTTATTGTTTATTATTTATGATATGCAAACTACGGTAATTCGATATAGGATAATTTGACTTGCATGATTACCAGCTAGATAAGAATTAAAAGTGACTTATTGTTGTTTAATTCGTGATTATTTTTAATTCCGCATTAAATACCTATTCACCCCATCTAGGTATTCTTAGGGTCGAATTACGTAAAGTTCACACTGTAAAAAGAGAAAAAGTTGAAACGTGATGAGAATTGGTCATATTTCTGAATTTGTCCATGGTAAATATTAATTTAGTATAAAATAAGTTAATCAAATTGGAGTAATTATATGCATTGCATTTGTCATGAGTAACAAAAGTGGGATACATAGATAAAAGTGGTGTGGATATATAGTATTTAAATTCATGAATTTAACAATGATAATTTTGGAATGTAATGTGGATGAATATGGTACATTTTTAAAATTTTAATATGAATATATTTAGAGCGAAATAAATATATAAAAATGGTGAAAGAACATAATAGCTCCCTTAAATATTAACTTTAACGAGTGTAAGAATATAATAAATTAGAATCATGAAAGACGATCCATGAAATTCTTGAATTTTTCTCGAGATCTCTATGATTCCTGTCATATTCTATGATTTTTCGTAATTATTTTTATAATTTTACAATTATGAAATATTCATGGATTTTTCCAATTGTACTGTTTGTGCATTAATATATAAGTGGGATGATAGAATGAAGCAAAGTCAATAAATTTTTATTCAATTGAACTTGTGTATAATAATAATAATAGTAGTAGTAGTAGTAGTAGTAGTAGTAGTAGAGATGAACCAATTGATCAGCATGTTATGTTTGATTAAACGTACCATCTCTCAATAGATTAGTTAGTATCAAAGAAAATAAAACTAAACTAAATTGTTATCAATTATATTGCTACATGATAAGTGTATGTTGTACACTTATTTGAGCCTTTAAGTTAGAATATGTATATGTTCTTTTAATTAATTATAGCTTAACTCTATGTGTATTGTGTTTGTTATGTATAAAATCAATATAAATGACAGAATTGAAAAAAAAAATGTGAAAATAAGTTAAATTGTAAGAGATTCAAAGTTCGATGACTAGAGTGTAAATACTCAAAAGTTGTGTCAGACGTCAAGATTAAGATTCGAGATGTATCCAAATATTATTTGTATCTAATATGTTTGATACAAATAGTAAATGATTGCAGGTTGCGAAATTACTAATCAAAATTTAAATTGTGAGCTTAATTTTCAAATTATACAATCAAGTCAGTGTGCCTTGTTAATGTTGGTGATCATAAATCTCAATTTTTTAATACGTACTAGTTGAGATATCAAAAATTGTTTAACACTATTGTTTGTTAAACCCTCCAATTAATTTAATTGATAAAAAAATATTTCTCATTTCTATTTAGAAAATGCTATTACATATCATGTCAATATCATAGTTCTCTAAGTTATAACTTGGCTTATGGTTAGAGTCTAATTTTTTCGTCAATTTATTTCGATAGTTCAATATATGTAAAATTAATCCGCCACAATACACTGAAATGGAAAGTAAAGAATACCGAGAATAAATGTGTAGTTTGAACCTTTATCCCAAATGAGTGATATTTTATAATACAGTAAAAATGATCGGACAATTATCTCAGCATTAGGGGGAGGAATTAAGAAGTTGAAAATAATGTGAAAATGCATCATCATCTAAATCCTACCAAAAAATCATTCATATCAAGAGTTCGAAAGATTATTTACTTAGATGCATTTACTGACCCATGAGATCAACAATATCTTACACACCAATTTTAAATACTCCAACTTGAATTAACGTCCTATAGGATAATTAGTTAATATTATATTTGATAAATTTTTAGTACGCCTGAAGCGTGATTTATATGATTCTACTATAAAATCCTCTAGACGAAAATGAAGCAATTAGTAAAGATGATCTCATTAATGAGACATATTGATGAGTATTTAAACATAACAAAAATTAAAACTCCAGAAGAGGTTCAGGTGCCTGATATGTTAAAAATTGAGATATCTCAATAAGTTATGTTATTATAGAAAAAAGAAATAGAATCGAAAAAGAAAAGAAAAAGTTGTTAACAACACTTTTGTACATAATGTACTGCATCATATTATTAATAGCGAGGAATCAAAATAAATTCGTTGAAATATATCGATCGAAATAATGATTGGCTAAATAAAATGACGTTGTCATACTAACATTGAATTTACTATAAAAACCTGAAATTTCTGAACACGGTCCTAGTAAAATTAAACTTACTCGAGAAACATAAAGTTTCTGATTCTTCTGAACATCTAAAGGTGTATACTTATGCGAAATGAAAATGAAAAAAGTAAAGTCGTAATGTGAAATGTAAGACTCTTTACATAATGAATTTCGCGAAAAGGTTGAACACTATACATTTAAATGATATTATCACACACAAAGGTAGGGGTGGCAATGGGTCGAGCCGGCCCATACTCGGACGAGCTCACAGCTCGTGAACCATGAGCCAAGTAAGTGCGTTGGTTTTTGGGCGAGCTCGGCTCGTGCCCGAGCTCACCCAACGCGAGCCATTCGACGAGGCTCGGCTCGTCCAAATTTTTTTTTATTCATTTATTATAATAACTATAATTTATAAACTACTAAATTACTAAACTCAAAAATATATATATACACAAACATTATCTAATTTTTTTTAAATATACATTTTTCAAAACAATTTTAAATTTTAAAATAATAAGAAAAAAATTTATTTGTTAAGAAATGAGAACCTAAAGAAAAATATATATAAACAAATTTTGTAAACAAATTTTTAGATATACATTTTTCAAAACATTTTGATTTTTTACAATTAAAAAAAAAAAGAAGATAAACTCTCCTCCTTTATCCGGGTTTGGGACAGGCTACTTCAATTTCGAGTAGGCGGAATTAAAAATTGTACACAAATAACTTGTTACGTGTACAATTTTTTTTTAAAAAAGTATAAAGGTATGAAAATAAAANAACAACTTGTTACGTGTACAATTTGTTTTTAAAAATTATAACCGTATGAAAATAAAATATTGTAATGAATATGGTGAAATTAAATATCACTTACTTGGTTACATGCAATTTCGACATATTTATCTTGAATTCTGAAAAACGTGAGTTCGACCCTAACAACACCTAAAGGGAGGGTGAATAGGTGTAATATGCGGAAATAAAAATTAATTAACATGCAACAAGTCACAAGTTAATAATTTTTAGATGATTAATCAAATAATCCAATTTTCCTATGTTGAATTACCACAGTTTGTCTAATAAAAAGTAAAACATAAAGAAGTAAAGAACACAAGAATTGTTCATGGAGAAACCCAACTGGGAAAAACTCCTGGCACTTTACCAGTCAATCCATTATAAACGGTTCAACACTTACAGTCTACCAGATTGGACGACGACACGAACTATCTGATCTCCTGACTGCAATTCTTACAGCTCTCCTGAATTTTGTGCTCCCCTATACTAATTCCAGTTGTAATAACCAACGCTCTCCCAGAACTCCGCTATCCTGCAGCAGCCCCTAGCTTGGTAGAATGGTCTATCTCCTGTGGATCACAAAGAACAACCCGTTTTTCACTGACTGGAACTCCAATTGCCTTCCTTGATCTTTAGCACTCTCTGATAAATATGTAGGAAGTAGGTTTTTGGTATTTCGATGTAGGATTTGATGTTTTTCTGACCAAAATACTCAAGCAAGAAGAAGATCGAAAGAAGTAATCAATAGATCTCTCACAGATGAAGCTCTCTCTATTATCAACCTTCAGAATTTCATTCTGGACGTATTCTAGTATTTATAGATAGGTCAAGAAAACCATGGGCCAGGAAAAAACCTTTAAAACTCGAAAATAAAATTTTCCGTATAAATTTGTCGCTCGAACGAGAAGCCACGACAGTCGAGGCAGTAATGAAATACAACATTACAGACTCAAACCAATGACACGCATATCCTACAATCAATTTTGAATGAATCAGCAGTACCTGTTTCCTGAAACAGACAACTTAAATACAAGTGTAAAATGTGTGGAAAACAGGATCAACAATAATCACAGTTCAATTGTAAGTGTCATTTGAGCACATGTAAGCAAATGTAACTCATATAACATATTATTCAATTAAAAATCACAAGCGAAACTAAGACACAGTATCAATGCAACCCAACATACCAAATCGAAACATTGACACTGCTAAAATATCAAAAACTTAGTTTAGCAAAACTGAATCAAATAAATATGCATGTGCTCCCCCTACCTGCAAACTCTCAATGTGTTTAAGCAGTAGGTAAATGTATCTATGTCTCTCCCCAACAACCCCTAAAGACATATGTGCATATCACCAAATGCAAGTCAATTTGAAAACCGGATTATAAGAAATCCATGCAAAACTTCAAGCTCAAAATATCACATATATATCAAAATGATAATTAATCAAGATTTGTAAATGACATACATCATGTAAGCTCGTAAATCTAGATATCACCAAGAAAACACTGTACAGGGAAAAGTCAACTACACAACAAATCAACTACTCCCCCTCAACCTATGCATACTACTCCCCATTTTTGTCACAAAATGATAAGGGAAGAGCCTATAATCTATATAGCCCCAACAGCATCATTAGCATCATCGGAGTCCGTCCTCTCCTCGGAAGCATCATCGTCCCGTGGCGACGAATCCACCGTAGACCATGCTGAATGTAGCCAACATCACCCCGCAGTGTAGTAAACTCGGTGGTTTGGTGATCAACAGTGGCACGAAGCTGTGTAAGCTCATCCATCATCAGAGTCTGCTGCTCGATCATCACAGTCATCTGTCCCAAGAGAGCTACATAAGGATCAATGGGAACAGAAGGAATATCAGCAGGTGGAGAAACCGACTCAGAAGGAGGAGCCGGAGTAGACGGAGGAGGAGGCATCGAACCAGAAGTGGAAGGAAAGTCAATAGACTCAGGAACAGTGGTACATGATGGAAAATCGGAGGGGTCAAAAGATATGAGGTCATCAATAGGATCGGCCGGCACAATATGATTAGCCTAAGACTGCGCAGGCCTAGAGGTGGAAGCTTGAGACCTGCTCTGGGCAATAGTGGTATGGCCAATCGACCGAGATATCCGCCGTGGAATCCCCTCTGGAAAACTAGCTCCTAAGCCAGTGACTAACCTATAAATGAGACAAGCATAGGGAAGCCCAACCCGAGTCCCCATGGTCCAGAATGTTCTCAAAATCTGTCGGCATATGAAGGAGGGTAAGTCAATAGAGTTGCCATGCAGAAGAGCATACAAAAATTGAGCCATCTCCATAGGCAATGAAGAGGTATGGAAAACCGGACACAGATTCATGCACACAATGTGCAACAAAATCTGTCAGTCAGTGGGTAACGATCCAGTGTGCATCGTACCTGGACCACCATCCATCGATGTGTTAAACACCGTAGATCGGACTAAAGTGTCCGAAGGAAGGGAATCGGGTGTAAGATATGGAAACAGGGGGTGAACGACTCTCGGAATATGAATAAGGCTAGAAATGACATCTGGAGTAATCTTAACTACCCTACCCCGAAGAAAAACCTTAAATGAAGTACCAGTAACATCATGGATATTATTGTAAAACTCCTGAATAAGCAAAGGCGGAGAAGGTGTCAAGTCGACAAGCAACGGTTCCCAGCCCCAGGAAGTGAAAATAGCAGCGAGGTCAGGAAATAGGTCAGACATGGTAACCTCGCGCTCAAAAAGAATAGGGCGCTAGGAAAACTGCGACCCAAAAACATCTTGGGCGACTGTAGAAATGAACCTAGTACGACTAAAGGATGTAGACGGACCAGGAGTAGAAGGAGTGGTACGTGCTATCTTGGGCAGCATCTGAAAGAATTGAATCACAAACATCAATAAAACCTCGATATAGGATAAAAGAAACCATGGTATGCATGAATGCACGTTAAACGAGGCAACTAAAAATGACATGCAACGTGCCCTATAGACAATGCATGACGACATATAACGATGCCTAGACGTAGGTGACGTGAAGACATGATGCGTGCCGTGGTGCCTTAAACGGAGGGTCGTGAAGTCATGACATAGTGACGTAATGCCATGACAGAGGGACGTGACGTCCCCGTGCGGGTCACTACCAAGCACACAAGCCAATCAACCCAAATGGACACTTCCAACCATCAACATGACATAATAAAGATCAATCTAACGTTCAAATCACTCTAACAAACACCAAGAGTCAACTACAAACCCAATCAATCAAGCAATATCGATACTAACCACAAATACCTTCAAAATCACAACTCCAACTCTAAAAGCACCCAACTCAAGCCCATAGTCACAAGTGCAACTCCCACAACCTCCAACCAAGTAAATCAATAACAATTTCATCAACAACTAGAGCCAAATGAATGAATTAAAGTTAAAAATCACGTAAGAATCCATGAAAATCACGTCAAAATCGACCCAGTCACCCAATGTGTGAAGCAATATAAAAAAAATGATGATCGGCAATCAAAATGCTTAGAGCACACAATGCAAGCATCAAAACTCAATGATCAATGGGCAATAATCGTCAAAACCCAAGAAACTTGCAAAAATTAGTGAAAACCAAGGTTTGAGCAATTTACCTTGAAAACTCGATGATTTGATGAAAGCCAACTAAATTGTATGATTCAAAGTGTTAATGAGTTGAGAAATCAACCAATTTGATGTGGTGAAGCAAAACTAGTAGAAATCAAGTGAACAAAAATGGGAAAAATGCGCGCCCTGAGATGAAGCGTTTAAGTTCAAAATTATACTCTGTCGTTCGAGCTAGGGTCGAGCGACAAGCGAGCGAGGCAGCTTCTGCTGCAGTCGCTCGAGCCAGATCTAGCGAACAATCAATTGACAAAAATAGCACTAAAAATTCAAAAATTCAGAAAAATAGCATTTTTTCGAAATTATGGCAGATTAAGCACTCAACATTTCGATGATCAACTCAAGCATGCAATCACAAGTCGAGCATTATTAAACAAACTTTCCCACGTACGCACTTAAGTTCAAGATGGAGTAAAGTATATAAATAACTCATGTGAGTAATGTGCCACTATTTTCTTGTAAAAACGACTCCAGACCTTAATTTTGTAAGAAAGAACATGCAAAACATCACTTGTTAAATAAGCATGCTCCCTACAGATGAAAGTCAAACCTGAACAAATTTTAGGACTTGAAAATGCGCCCAATTAAATGATAAATTCTCTTTTCTCACAGAAAGTCAAACCCGAATAAATTTAAGGACCTAAAAATGAGCTCAATTAGGTGATAAATTTTCTTTTCTCCCCCTGAACATGAGCATAAAATATTTTTCATCGCATTTCTCGTAAATAGCATCTTATGTGCAGACCTTGTCTATTAAACGACTAAATTGACCCATGTAACGAGCTTTAGATCGGTTAACCCAAGTCAGATGACCATAGGCACCAAGTTATGAGAAACCCGTCGGACTTAATTACTCGAGTCAAATAGGCTTCGAACATAGTATAAGATGAATCAATTAAGCACTCATATATTTTTAATTATTTCCTTTTTCATCATACATGCAACAATGCAGGGAGACTATCACGAGCTATGGTCATCTAAATGTAGGTCAATCCATGTTCGAGGTCACCTTACTAACATGTGACTGTCATCCCTAATGTCACACATGTGGCTCGGACTCATTCACAAGATCATAGTGTGTGCAATGCTAATGGTAACATGACGACACATATACTCAATACTCCACATTAAGCCGAACCAAGTAATGAAAATAACGTTGTAGAACAGATAATAGCTTACTTGGATTCACATAGCCGGTTTAAAATCAAAACGATGTGTCGTTTGCTAAAATGAAATTTTTTTTTCATTTTTCACAATTTTTTTTTTTTTTTTGGGTTTTTCTATATTGAATAGAAAAACTCACAAAAACAAAGGAATGTCAATCATATAGGATAAACAAAAAGCAATAAAGCAATAAAAAGCAAAACAAATCAAATACACGCATACAAAATGTAAGATGAATGCAAAAAGCATCAGTGTAAAGGACAATGCATGCAAATACCCATGAACGGGATCAGTGTGGTGCATAAGTACCAGTGACTGCCATACGGTCAAGATCAACCTTCTTGACCCATGCCATCCTAGAAGTAGAGGTAGCTCTAGTCAATTGAGAAATCATCTTAGTCAGCTGAAGAACTTGACTGGAAAGAGAATTGACTTGACTAGGAATGTCCTGATTTCTATCCCTGTGAAAACGCAAAGGACACCTTGACTTAATGTGACCCAAGACACCACAACGATGGCAAGTGGTTACAAAACTTGACTTAGACACGTTGAACGATGAAATCGATCTTGAGGTGCAGTGTTCTTACCAGACCTACGTGTCCTACATCCTATGACACACTCCGCTCTGGGATCAGAAATTCTAGCAATGTGTGGCTGAGTAGAAGCAGGAACGAAAGAAGTCTTAGAGGTACAGATAGAATTGAAATTTTTCTTAACATAACCTAGACCTCGTCTATTACTAGCAAGCTTGTTCATCCCAAGCAGATTATCCAACTTCTGCGAGCCACTCATAAATGATTGGAGTTGAGCATTGGATTTATCAAGATCACATGTTAATGATTTAACTCTGTTCTCCAGGTTTTCATTAACGAGCTTCAACTCACTCACTCTCTTGGTCGAGTCTTGAAGGTTACTCAACAGTTTTTCACGTTCAAGTTCAAGCTCGTTCACCTTTTTCAGAACGGCTTTGTTGACCTTCTTGATTTTGAGACTTTCCTTAAACAGTTCACGATAGGAGTCGTGAATATCCGTCTCATCATCAAACTCTTCAATAGACTGTTCACTCTCATTCTCCTTATCCCTAATCTCAATCTCACGTTCGGATTCGATAGCAGCAATTGAGGTGAAGGCCATGATTTTTTGTTCATCCTCACCTCCAGAAGTCTTATACTGAGAACCGAAATTCGACTCATCATCACTCATGGTCACAGCTAAAGTCTTACGCCTTTCTTTATTCGAGCTTCTATTCAGATTAGGACATTCATTCCTATAGTGACCGAAACCCTTGCACTCATGGCATTGAACAGATTGAGATTTCCTAGTGGGAGTCCTAGAGGTATTCTTTTCATGCTTACCTCTTGAGAGTTGATTAGGAACTTCACTGTTACGCTCCTGACGCTTTTTTCTATTCCTCATCACCTTTTGAGATTTTTTAACAAAATAAGCAATTTCGTCGTCCCTAAGTGTCTCAGTGTCAGTGGACTCTCTCTTAACTTCTCTAACAGTGTTCATGGCGATGGATTTTTGTTTCTAAGGCTGTGCTAAGGTCAATTCATAAGTTTGGAGGGATCCTACAAGTTCTTCTACCTTAACGATGCCTAGGTCCTTACTTTCTTCAATTGCAGTTACCTTAGGTCTAAACCTTTCATATAGGGATCTAAGAACCTTACGAACGATTTTTGACTCAGGGATCTTTTCACCTAGATTAAAACTAGAATTCACAATATCGTTCAACTTAGCATAGAACTCATCAAATCTCTCATCATCATTCATCATAAGTTCTTCAAATCTAGACGTTAACATTTTCAATTTAGAATTCTTAACAGTTTTATTTCCCTCATGTGTAGTTTCTAAAACATCCCAAACTTCCTTAGCAGTTTCACACATCGATACACGTCTAAACTCTTTAGCAGATACAACCATGAAAGGGGCATGAAGACCCTTACTATTCCAATTACACTCATCTAAATTAGTTTTGGTCGACAGAGAAATATTAGTGGGAGTAACTACACCATCAACAGTAGTTGTAGGCGGAGTCCACCCATTTTGCACACCAATCCAAATACCTTCATCTAATGCCTTCAGAAAAGCTCTCATTCGAGCTTTTCAATAAGCATAGTTGCTTCCGTCGAAAAACGGAGGCACGGACAATGACTGACTCATCTAGACTAATCAAATAAGGGTCAGGAATCGAAATAAGTCTCTGATACCAATTGAAAAACGCAAGTTCGACCCTAACAACACCTAGAGGGGGGTGAATAGGTGTAATATGCAGAATTAAAAATTAATTAACATGCAACAAGTCATAAGTTAATTATTTCTAGATGATTAATCAAACAATCCAACTTTCCTATGTTGAATTACCACAGTTTGTATAATAAACAGTAAAACATAAAGCAGTAAAGAACATAAGAATTGTTCGCGGAAAAACCTAACTAGAAAAAACTCCGGGCACTTTGCTAGTCAATTCACTATAAACGATTCAGCACTTATAGTCTACCAACTGGATGATGACATGAACTATCTGATCTCCTGACTGCAATTCGACAACTCTCCTGACTTCTGTGCTCCCCTGCACCAATTCCAGCTGCAATAACCAACACTCTCCTGGAACTCCGCTATCCTGCAGCAGCCCCTAGCTTGGTAGAATCGTCTATCTCCAGTGGATCACGAAGAACAACTCGTTCTTCACTGACTCGAACTCCAGTCGCATTCCTTAATCTTCATAACTCTCTGATAGATATGTAGGAAGTAGGTTTTTGGTATTTGGATGTAGGATTTGATGTTTTTTTTTCTGACCAAAACACTCAAGCAAGATGAAGGTTGAAAAAAGTAATCAATAGATCTCTCACAAATGAAGCTCTCTCAATTATCAACTTTTAGAATTTCATTTTGGACGTGTTCTGGTATTTATAGATAGGTCAATAAAACCATGGGCCAGGAAAAAAACCTTTAAAACGTGAAGATAAAATTTTTCGTATAAAGCTATCGCTCGAGCGAGAAGCCAGGGACAGTCGAGTGACAAGGTGTCGCTCCAGCGAAGGAGGGACGACGGTTCAACGACAGTGTTTCTGATTTTTCAGCTCGAGCCATAACCTGGCGACAGTCTAGCGAAAATTCGCGCCGTTTTCTCCTTTGTTCCAAACTCGAAACCCTAAACATATTCAAATAACTTTTGACATATTTGTACATTACTCCTTAAATTTTCATCAACTATCAATTTAAGTCATTTTGTCTACAAAATAGCCAATTACATAATCAACTAAAACCTAACAAATTCGATAATTAGCGTCTTCCCAGTCCTTCACGCACATTAACGTTTCCAAAATATCTTCTTTTAGTCGACTCCTGACCTCAGAGAGAACCCTTTTCCCTACACTAAAAGCAAACTCCGAAGCTACAGTGCTAACCGGAGGTATTAGTAGATCTTTTCCAATTGCAAAAACTACTGGCCATTGACGTTCGTTATTTCACCAGAATTCAAGGACATCTTCTGAACTTTTACTAATTGCTTTATTATTAGGCAAAGGTTGACTAAAGTAATCAATTAATTCATATGGCAACGCATTTGGATTTGGACTACGACTGGAAGTTTGAGTACATGCAGTGGAAGCCAAACTACTACTACTACTAGAGGAACCACATGCATATGCAGTTGCATCAAATCTATAAGAGTGTATGCTTTCAAATAAATTCAAAATTTCAGCGTCGCCATCTGTTAAATTAGTAGGAGAAGTATGTGTAGGTACACGATTAATATGTGTACTCATTCGTAAAACATATAATTCATGCATTTTGCAGAACTTCATTTCCAAATTCCTATAAGTAACAGATGTATTAAAAGTTAAAGCATTTGACATTTGATCAATTATAAATTTAGTATCCGATAAATTATATCGAGGGTCCATGACACATGCTAAAGGAAATAACATAGGTAATTCTTCTCAATATTTTCTATATTTCAATTCCATGGAATATATAATAGCATGAAAATCGGGATCCTTTTGAAATCTTGCAAAAGCTCTAACAGTTATATAAAGACGTTCAAGAACTATACAACAAGTGGGATAATAAATATCAGACAATATATTTGTAGACTCATAAAAACTTGTCAAATTTTTTTTTTAAAAAAAAACTATATTTTAATTGAATTCACTCAAAATAGTATCGTCTTCGTCTCTAACATGCCTATTATTATAAAATTCAGTAATTAACGCTTCATAACTTTCACGTATTTTAGTAATAAGTACGTTGAGTTCCATCTATGGCCTACGTCAGTAATAAAGGTTTTCGTATCCGTCATCCCAAATTCTGCACAAAAATTCTCAAATCCTTGTTTTCTACTAGGTGTAACCGTGATATACATAAGTGCATTCCTAATTCGGTTAATTTCATCATTAACATGTTTTAAACCATCTTTTACTATTAAATTAAAAATATGGCATACACATCGAATATGAAATAAATAGCCACCGAAATCGGGTTGAAGTATTCTATACAATTTATCGATAACAACCTTATTTGCAGTAGCTTTGTCAAACGTAAAAGAACAAATTTTACTCTCGCATTTATATTCTCTAATTATTAACATAATAGAATTAAATATAGTTTTAGCGTTGTGCGGATGCTCAACAATTTTAAAAGCAATAATTTTTTTATGCAAGACTCAAAGTGGGTCTATATAGTGTGTAGTTGTAGCCATATAACCTCTCTTATTAATCCCTTCCCACATATCTGAAGTTAAAGATATCACACCCTCATATTTTTTCAAATTCGAAATCAATAGTTGCTTTGCATTGAGAAAATATGCAATTGTATCGGAATGAAGAGTATTTCGACTAACCCCTTGGTACCTCGGTTGAAGATATCTTTTGACGTAGTTTACGAAATGTTGGTTGTCCGCTATTGCTAGAGGCAACTTCGCCGCGGCAACGAACTTCAACATTCCCATTCGAGCTTCCTCCTCCGAGTACATCCATGTAGAAAGTGGCATAGTAGTAACAACACCGGCTTCTGGAGTACCAAAATGTAGTTACGTTTGACTAGTTGGAAGAAGCTCATGTTTGGCCGCACATGATTTGTAGTGACGGTTGAAGTGGGTGTCCCAATGCCTTTTTGCCATACCAGTCATTGTTGGCAGTATTTACACACTGCTTTGGTTTCGAGAAGTCCATCGACCACACGACTAGTGGGAACCAATTTGAAATGGTCCCAACATTTTGCCTGCTTCTTCCCCTTTCTCTTCCCTCTTGCATCGGGAATATTTAATGTAGGTTCTTCATCTTGTTCAAAATCAATTGGAACACTAGGTGCAGCATTAACGTCATCCAAATCAATTGGATGACTATCACGAAGGTCGAAATTTTCAATATTTTCGGTAATTGGTAATTCATTGAGACCGGAGAATTCATTCCCAAATTGATTTTGGGCAGGTGTTTGTGTTTCGTTCTCCATACCGAACAAGTTTTCAACAAATGATCGTAAATTCATTTGTTATGAATAATAGAAATAGAATGTAGAAATGTAGAATTGAGAAGTGAGTGAAAATTATGTAATAGTGTATGAAATGAATTGTAAAATAGCAAGAAATAATGTAAAAAAAAATGTAGAAGATGATTATAGAATGAATGAATGTATTGTTGATAATTGATAAATGAAAATTGGAGAATGTAAATTGTAGAGAGTATAAGTATAGTAAATAATGAGAGATTGATATTGGTGGGAAAAAATGTTGATTAGAGTGGATATTTATAGAGGAAAAAGAATGACATTGGAAAAAAAAATGAAGGACCAAACGGTAACTGAATTAAATTTAGTGACTGTTTTGGTTAGTAGTGTCAACGAGCCGAGCTGGGCCGAGCCCGAGCCGGAAAAAAAAAGCTCGAACTGAGCCCGAACTTTTTTGGTCCGAGCTTTTTTGGGCCCGAGCCG
>CAIGRF010409970.1:36844-82874 GCA_903798235.1 Fraxinus ornus
ACCTCTAATTTCAATTTTTAAATTTCTTTTATCATATGTTCGTGCATTGTGGGTAAAACAACTAACTGCCTCAAAACACACACAAATTCCCAAAAAATGAAAAATCCTATAATGAAGACCCAACCTGAGTGCCCCCAAAAGATATGCTTGCATCATCATCTGCCGAAATATTAGTTCCTACAGTTCTTTTAGCTGAAGATTATTTTCTCGATTAGAGATATTCTTTTAATTTTTCATATGACCAACTCTAGATGTTCTTTCAATCCTAGGCTTTTTTAAGAGAGATAATATTTCAACCTCTAGGTTTTTTAGGTTGGATTTTATATCTTTTTTTCATTATTCAATAGTCTATATATGGTGATTTATGAGTAGGGGAGGCAAACGAGCCGAGCCTAGCCGTTTCCCACGAGCTTGAGCTCGTGGCTCGTTATTAAATGAGCCGAGCTTCTGCTCAGCTCGTTCCTTGTGGGCGAGCTTGGCTCGGCCCATGAGCTCGTCTCTCGCGAGCTGAGTCGAGCTGTTCGGCTCCTGGCTCGCCTTTTTTGAATTTTTAATTTTTTTTTAATTATCCTTCTAAAAAAAATATACGAGCCGCTCGTCAAAAACGAGCCTAGCTTGCCGAGCCGGCGTGCTCAGCTCGTGCTCGGGCTCGGGCTCGTTTTTTGACTAGTCCGAGCGGCTCGTGGGCGTGAACGGTACGAGTCGAAAAGCCGCTCGACTCGATTGCCACCTCTACACAAAGGTAGAATACTGTATATTTAAGACATGGACAATAAATATTAGGAATAATATTTATGGTGTGTGCGATCACATGTGATAATCCTATGATTAAATCTACGCTTTTCATATGAATTCGGATTAGGAATATTGGAAAAGAATATTTAATATTATCGGATTATCGATTATCACAAACACATTAACCACACTAATTAACATAAGTCGAGAATTGGAACTAGACGTCAATAGGTGGAGTCGAAAATCCAATACATTCATTTCATTATTTGATAAAAATCGATGTTTATTACTTTTATAGTTAAAATTAGTATAGTAAACCAACAATCAATCTCTTTTGTTTTACATTTATCGAATTTAGTAGTAAATAATATACTAAATTTTAACTTTATTCCAATTGGGACGATATTTGTAACTCAATATATATTATTTGTCATTGATTATGTACACTTGCGAGATTTTAGATTTTACTGAAATCTCTATCTCGTCCACCACAACTTCATTATTTGGTTCTTTCTTTTTCTACCTTGAACATAAAAGTTTGACGTATGGTAAATTCATTTTTCTTTTGCATCCAACATAAAAAGTTAAAAATATTGGATGTTAATCTCACTGTATACAAGTTGGAAGTTCAAACACTGGATTCCTTATTTCACTTCCACGACTATCAATTAAACAATTAAATAGTGATATTAGAAGCATCGACAATATCTATTATGGTAAATAAGAAGAATGTTATCCAATTTACACCCAACGTGTAACATCCCATGCTGGGCCGTCTACCACTATGAGGCCCTTTACATTCATGCTGGGCAGCTTACCGTTATGAAGCATTTTATGCTCATGTTGGGCTGCCTATCGCTAAGAGGCCATCTACATTCATGTTGGGCCACCTAACGCTATGAGGCACTCTACGCTCATGCTAGGTTGCCTATCACTATGAGGTCATCTACATTTATGTTGGGCCGCCTACCATTATGAGGCACCCTATGCACATGCTGGGCCGATTACAACTACGAGACCAATGCAACACTTAACCCTAAAAATAGCATTGAGTTAGATGGAAATCGACCAACGGTTATCATAGGCACAACCAAACCCTGGAAAAGTGGGGACCTACAGCTCAAGACGTGGGGGTAATGGAAGGCTTTACGTGGGATACGTGTCACGATAACTCCCCAGCAGTTAAATGGCTTCAAACATCTATAAATACCCAGAAGACAAGACATGTACGGATCTTGAAACTCTGGCCATTTAAATACCCATTATTTTTCCTCCTTATACGTTCAAAAACAACATACTAATTCTCACGTCCAAGGTACAACGAGGGAAAAAGCCCCAACCTCATTTTACAGGTTACATTCGTTCATCGGAGTAGCTGAAACACCTTACATCCCAAGGAGGATGTGGAGTCTAGTTTCATAACTACTTTATTGGCGCCGTTTGTGAGAACTTGCACTAAACATAGAAGTTATGTCAAGGAGACGTACTAGGAGTGAAACGCGCATGGCTGGGAACACAACAGAGATGGAGTTAGAGTATGTAGCAAGAGGTCACGACCCACCACTGTCACTGCAGTCTATGACGCAGAGTTAATTCAGTAATCTAGAAACTCAATTCACATCCATGACGACCCTCTGGCAAAGTCAATTACAAAAAGCCGCAGCCCCATCGCAGAACCCGCCGGAGGCCATACGCCAGCAATCGCCACAAGAGGCATCGACGTTTGTCCCGCCAATTATTCAACCAACGGTAGGAGACTTGAGGGCTACCGGGGTCACAACACCGTAGTTCTCACAACCCACAATAGACTTGGGATGAAAGATGGAGGAAATTATGGCCTAAAAGATAGATGATGCGTTATCCAAAAATGAAGGACAGTCACAGGCAACTGGTTTTGGAATAAAATCCATTTGCGCCAGAGATCATGGCAGTTCCTCTCCCGAAAGGCTTTAAACAGCCTAAGATAGAGGCATATGATGGAGTTACAGATCCACTTGACCACCTGGGGACCTTATGAAACTCTACGCAGCCTTGGATGCAGTAATGTGGTGGTCCTTTCCACCGACACTAAGGAGAGAGACCAAGGACTGGATGGCAACGCTGGTGCCGCGGTCTATCAAAACATTGACGAGCTCTCTAGGAGTTTTGTGGCTTACTTCTCAAGTGGCAAAGGAAGAGAAGGATAGCCATTGGATTGATGCAGGTCGTACAAGAGAAAGACAAACCTCTGCAAGAATACTTGGCTAGGTTTAGCCGGGCAACACTTGGCACAAAGGACCTTCAAATGTCCGCAGTGGTCATGGCATTGAAGAATGGAACGCGAAATCTTGCCTTTAAGATGTCACTCTCCAAATTTCCCCCAAAATCGATGCATGACTTGCTGAAGAAAGGAGATAAGTATATGGATAAGGAGGAAGCAGACAAAGTCACAAAAAAGCTCAAAGAGGAATGGGAGGCGGAAGGTTATTAGCAAAAGTCGAGTGACGATCAAAAACACACTAACAAAGGTAGGATGAAGAATGAGCACATGACCAAGGAGCATACTCAAGATCGATCCATCAGGCAGGGCGGAAGGAGGTCAAGGCCTTCACCCATTTGAACACTCCACACGCAAAGTTGTTGATGGAAATATGGGACATGAAGGAGCTTGAATGGCCAAAGCCGATGTTGACGCCCCTAGTAAAAGAAATCAGAGCAAGTATTGCCAGTTCCACAAGGATCACGGACATGATACTGAAGATTGCTTGCAACTAAAAGAGGAGATTGAGCGTCTTGTGAGACAAGGACACTTGAACAAATATGTGGGGAATGACAAAGGCAAGCAAAAGGTTGAGGATCGCCTTCCCAAATCCAGAGCCGGAGTGATGGTAAGATAGCAGCGGGCAGAGACTTGAATTCAGCAAGGAAAAGCTACGCACGTTCTGTTGGAATTTACTTTATCCAGAAGAAGGCACGGCTCTGTCAGAGTATCACATTTGGGAAGGAAGATTCGATTGGTGTGGCGTGCCCCCATGATGATGCCTTAGTAGTTGTGGGCGACATAGCAAATTTCTATGTCGAGAGAGTGTTGGTCGACGGAGGAAGTGCAACGAATGTTCTTCTGTGGGATGCCTTTCTGGGTTTGAAGATTTCTCCCGAGAAATTGAAAACGGTGACCACCCATCTACAAGGTTTTGGGGAGTAACTATGATACCAGAGAGAACTGTGGAGCTTTCGGTCACGCTGGGTACTTATCTGACAACCGTGATAATCATGGCAAGCTTCATGGTTGTCAAAACCCCTATGGCATACAATGTCATCTATGGCCGACCGCTGCTAAATGTTGCAGGTGTTGTCCCTTCGACCTACCATCAAGCCATGAAGTTTCAGACTAGTAGAGGGTTTGGGTGTGTAGGGGGGGGGGGGGGGGGGGGGNTCCAAATTTGTTTGTTAGATGAAGAAATGGACGTATTTTGTATTAAATTGTTAAAATTGGAGGGAATGTTGTAGAGATATTTAATGTGGTTCCCAAAAATGAATAATTTTTATTTTTTAAGTAATTAATCCTCGATAATTAACTACTATTTTCTTGAAGGGAGCAGAAAACTACCTTTACTTTGTAATATATTAAAAATGTATTTTGAACAACAAATTTCTCAGTATTATTAATATGGAAGAAACAACGAACAACGAGATTTTTGTTGTGATATATCTATAACGTTTTATAATTTTCTATTTTACGAACTTCTTTATTTTGATGAAATGGTTTAAAAATCCGTCACATATTCTTTCTATTTTTTATGAAAATTATTTGTTACGCAAGGCTTATCCATCTAGAATAGTTTAAAAACCTTAAAACATGCATGAGGAATAAAATTAACCAATCATAATTAAACAATTTAACACGTTGTTATAGTTGAAGCTATAAATAAATTAATTTATTCAATATTCAGTCACATATATCATCATGTCTCTCTAAAAGTAAATATAGCAAAGGAATTTCGAATAAGAGAGAAGGATTTGAATTTTAATTCATTAGTAAAACAGAGCTATATGCATTTTCAAGTATCCTAAATACAAAATTAAGTAAAAAGTCAAAAGACATATTTGGTCAGTTATCGAGTCCAATCCAAACCCAATATGTCCTGGATTATTCGAGATGGATTCCTTCAATGAACTATTCATTTGTGCATCAGATTAACGTAGAATTACACAGATTTTCGAAAACCAGCCCAAGATTAGGCTATTGGCAATAATCCTTACAGGGATGGATGATATGTGATCGATTCTTGGACACTTTAGCCAAGGAAAAGAGCTTGAATAAGCACTTAGGAACAGAAAGAATGAATCCTGAAAGAATCAAGAACCTTTTCCACAGAAAAGAGGGAGACGAGGTGTCACCGCCTGGACGAGTTGTAGAGAGTGTCAGATACTCTCGTAGGGGGCCAGTATCGAAACACTGACCTACCAACGATGTTTTTGATGGGCAATGGACCCCTGAGAAAGAAGAAAATAATAATAATGTCAGTCTACGAAATTAAACATGGCATTATAGCAATCTAATCACTAGTTACAATTGCTTTGTGTTCTCTTTATCGTTATAGTTTCTCTGTTCAGTTTTACTACACTTACATCTTAGTTGACATTCTATGATGTGGCACATGGTTTTGCCATTAATTTTATCAACACTTGAAACAATCAATGGCCTCAATTTTTACCCATCATGGAATGTCAACCATGATGTACAATTGGAATGTATAAGTAGCTTAATTCTTCTCCCTTTTTCTTCTTCCATTCTAAAAGACTTCTCACGGCACATATTGGGTAGAACCATCACAACCAATTTAAGGAAGAAGGAACCAAGGAAAAGCGAGAGTAAAAGTTATTTTTACGATTTCAGCAGTATTTCTTCAGATGTTAACAAATATACTAATTAATTACCAGTTATGAGAGTCGAAACTGTTATTACGGTTATCTCCCATCACGAACACATAGCCTTCAGGTACAAGCTATAATAAACAAAAAACAAAGAGCAACAATTTTCAAATCAATGCATATAAATCGTATAGATATGTGACATGGTATCATCAAGAAAACAGAATGGAAAACAAGCAAGGGCCATTACCACTGGATCCATTTCGTAAGCAAGTGGTTCCAAGATGAAATCCTCATCTTGAGCAATATCATTCACCAACAATTTTCCACCATGAACCTGCACAAAGTTATCAAATTGGACTACTTGTTAGAGATGAACAGATAAGAGAATTGACATTCAAACTTTCAAACGATAAACTTGGTGATTGTTTGGCACCTATTAATTTATAAACATAATCGGTCAAACCTACTTTTTAGCTACAAATATCATGGGATCCACTAGTACTAATTCACCACTCTTTTTCATCAATTCATAATTTAAACCCATTATAATAACTTCTCAAACATGCTCACTTACTTCTACATAGTCCCCAGCTGTTGCTACAATTCTTTTGATGAAAATGTCACTCGAACTAAAACCAATATCCTGCAGAGAGCATCAATTTGAAAGACTGGTATGTTGGCTCAGGGTGACACAAATAACACTCTTTGTTCTCAAAATTATGCAGTTGACAAGTTCAGGACATACCTGAAGAATGGGGGGCACCTTAAAAATAACAATGTCGGAGACTTCGGGATTCTTGAAAATGTAAGAAACCTGAAAACCCACAAAAAAAATAAAAATGGTCAGCTTGGTAGTACACATTAAACTGTTGAGCTCACATATTAAGCTATCAAGCTTAAAAAAGCCTACAATCAAGCTTATTCTTGCAACTACTCCTAGACCACATCAAACTTGGGCTTCTTCAATCAATGGAGGCCAGAGAAAAGTATAAAAACAAGGTAAGCAAGCAGGCAATCCATAAGCAGTAATAACGGTGTGCTCCATATTATTGGTTTGATCACATGTTCACAATAAGCTAAAAATATTGCTTGAAGCCCTTAATCAGTAAATTGAATAGATGGTGTTCATAAGTCGAAATTCTCACACTAATGACCAAAAACTGATTATGATTTCTAGGCACAAGATCTTGATCAAAACTACTTCCTTAATCTGATCCACAATCCAAATCTGGCAATAGAAATTGTTTTTAATACTTCATTTATAAACAGTCAAGTTCCTCTATAAACATGATTTACTTATAGCCAATTAATATTCAGCTGAAGCAAGTATCTCTATACCTTCTCAGCGAGAATGCGATCGCCCACATTAAGAGTTGGGAACATAGAAGTGGAAGGAATATACTTCGGCTCAGCCAATGACGATTTGAACAGTACAGTGACACTGAATGCGGTGAAAGCCGCCTTGGCATCCTCCGAGCAGAAGCAGAGATTCATCAACTTCGAAAGCCAACTGTGTCTGTTCCTACTATTGGGCAGAAAAACCTTCAAACTACTACCACCACTCTTGGCCACTACAAAAGCGTCTGAACACTTATTAGCACTGCTGTTTTCAATCACGCCTTCGATGCCACTACTAATACACTGAGTCCCACCTCTATCCACCTCCGTACTCGCCAGCTCGTTGCACGGCAGCGACATGGAACCCTGAAGAAACGGAATGATCGAAGAAGCCTTGAATGGCGAAATCCCAAAAACACCCACGTTGGGTACACCCGTTGACTGCTCCATCACAAGTGGCGATTTCGTACTTTCACCCACGATTTCCCGGGCCAACGTCGAAGTGAGGGAGAAAGATGAGGCTGTACTTATGGGCTTTGACTTGGATTTAGGGAGGAAGCCGGAGTAATTGGAGTCGAGTTTTTGCCTCGGAGGGTGATGGAAGAGGCGGGAGCGGGTGGCGACGTTGAAGAAGCATGAGGAGGAGAATTTGGATGTGGCGGGGTAGGCAACACTCTGGGCGATGTAGCCGGAGTAGGTGACGGTTAATTTGATAGCCATAACGACGAATTGCAAAAGACTGATGAAAACGAAAAGGAAAATAGTGGGGTGATTGATGAGCTCTGAGAATAGAAACAGCTCTACAAGCCAAGAAATGCCATTGGGTTCGAAGAGATCAGTGATGAAACGGACGGGAAAGGAGGGAATTGAAAAGTTGGTTTATATCGGAGGAGTCTGGAGTATATTGGAGGTGCGTCTGAAGGGGAAAATCGGAAAGTGGAACCCTGTCGGCTGAGGACGTCGTCGACAGGGGCGGAGCTGGTAGGAGGAAAGCGTAGGATGGCTGGAGAGAAGGGGCTGATTTCGGGGGAAAATGATATGGTCAACGAAACTGACAAGAGGCCAGAGGCTATTCATATGAATATTTTTTTTTGGAAAAATAAGTTTTGAAATAATCATTTATACGCATCGCTCAAATGTTGTGATTGTTGCTATATTTTTTTGTATGAGTATTATATTTATGTTGAAAGAAATGAATTATTCGTCTCTGTCGACGACAATTTTTTTATTTCGACATGGATTTGTTTTTGTTATTATGTCTGCAATTTTGTAAAGGTTTTACGGTTACTATCGTTTTCGACGTATTGTATACAAGTCACCAATTCGAGGTTTATATTTGGAGTTTAAAAATGTTGATGAGAATTATATTGGCATTTTTCTTTTTCTTGCTGTAATCTAATTTGAACTTTGTATTTTGTTTTGTATATTTGGGTTTTTCCTTGCTCACATCTAAATTGATGAAAATTATACCAATTTGAGTTTCTTATTTTGCTTGCTTGTGTGCTTAATCCGTGCCACGATGGGAAACATTTTGACATTCTTTCTTTATGGTTTAATTATATGTTAGAATGGTTGGGAAGAATTCCGAAATTTACCATAGTTGTAGAGGCAAAGGGCACTTTTTCGCTGATCCGAATGCCTGATTGAACGACAATGCCTATTGTGTAAAAATGGATTTTCGAAAGTGCTTTGAGGTCGAAAATCCGACTGCTAATAAAGGGAAATTATTCACATGTTGCAATAATAAATGCGGTTATTGGGACTGGGTTGTAGAAGGACAGTCAAGCGGTGAATCCAGTAACACTAGCTCTACCTCAGTCTCAGTTGCGACCAAGGAAGCAATTGAAGGTATGTCCCACAGGTTCGAATCTCAAGTTCGACTAACTGAAGAAGCAGACTTCGAGATATCTGTGAACGTGACAATCCGCAGGAGCAAAGGAAGCTCATAAACGGATTGCAAAAGGAAAGAAGCCAACTTGATTTGTAATCAATTCATTGAACGTGTTATGTACCAACTTATCAAAGGGTTTTATTTTCAATTTTTTCATACCAGTGAAGTATGTAGTTGTTAGCGATGGATGAAAACACTGTCACTTTTATCATTTTCTTATGCTAATGTCAGTTTATTGTTGTTGATGATTCCATTTGACAAGTTTTTTCGACAATGAATTTGGGGATGGAACTACACCCACTTTCCACCACAATGCTATGTATTGAAGACATTTTTCCGCACCATAACAGGCTCATTGAAAGACAGTGTGAGCAAAACGTCCATCACACACACTAAAAACTAACCGACATTAAACCAAATAGAAATTACATCAAAATAGATTCACTATTATCACTTGCAATAGATAATGTCAAAATACATGTCAATGAAAAATAAATCGTTTTCTAGATTTTGAAGTCTCGTACAAAAATGGTATTTGAAAATGATACAATGGTATTTAGGTTCAAAGCAGCAGCAGGAAAATAGCCACTGCATGGACATGTCATAATTTTTTGCTTACAATTGAGAAATAAGAGTGAATTAAATTACGCTACAATTGAAATGGAAATGGGTCATTACAAACAATAATTTTCAATTTAGGGCACATATTAAGTGGATATAGAGCATCTAAGTTGATTCGAATAAAACAAGTAAGAGAAACATAAAAAACTTGTGCTACCTTGATCCGACAAATGTAGATAGTAGAATGGAAAAGAATGACTTAGAATACAATTGAAATTTCATCAGTGCATAAATGAAACTATCCAAATGAATTACCAATATCTAATGAATGTGAACCTATCTTGTGAATTGTATCTGACATTTGTTGACGATGAATTCATCAAATTGGAAGATTGTAAGTGTTGAGCATATGATAATGATGTCGGCATGCTATATTGTGTTAATGGGAATTTCGTCGGAAGTGAAAATTGTGAAAACAAGACTTGTGGAGACATGGAATATTGTTGTTATGCAGATATTGGTTGAGGTTCGAGTGCAATCGCACACATATTACTATGCTTTGATGTTAGTCTCTTTAGTTTAACCGAAGTCAAACTTGCAAGCATGTCCATCATAATAAATGAGAATTTTTGGATACAATAATTTTCAATTTATGGTATTTATACCAGTACTTTCTTTGAAGTCGACTATAAGGGTCCTTTTCGTCGAAATTTTTTTGGTACGCCCTTACTTCGGGACAATGTCGGATCTATTACATTTTGACTCGTAGTATTTTGTGAACCATTACACATAGCGGATAACTGATTATTTTGATGCAAAATGGTTTTACTTCCACAAATCGGCTTCGTCAACGCTAGCTCCTTAGATTGTAGTTCAATCCATTCCAATATGGCACAAGTCTAGACTTTGTTATCTGCAGCAAGGTCTGCCACCATGACAAAAGCTTGGTACATACTATCATATCTCAACTGTCCAGGAGAACTAACCAATTCGTCGTAGTTGATTGCAACCCTCAAATGTGCTCTACTAATATCTCATATCCCAAGTCGCAAAATGTACCGTTCGGGAAATGATGTTAAGTCATTACGGATCAACACAGTGATGGCTTGCCTACATATTATTCCTCTAAACTCAGAACAAATGGAAACTATAACTAATTTTACAATTCTCTCTTCGAATTGTGACTTTGAGCGATTTCTTCTCCCAACGCTGTTCATATACAACATCCTCATGTATATCGTACGTTGTCCCCAAAAGTCATTCCAAAGAAGATATGAGATTGCAGTAAACCTTTCCCGAGAATTTATCTTGAACTTCTCTAAATTTTGAAATGGTGTATACTGACTAAAACTACTTATCCATGTCATAAGTTGTTGCACACGGTACTATTTGTGAAAATGATCTAAAATAAGCCTAAAATTCCTTCTCAACCTTATTCTGTATTGCCTGTTTATACTGTTTGACGAACTATTTCAAAGATGTCTTTGAATGAACGTATCCGTAAAAAAATGCATTCATACTTTTACTTCTTTGCTTTGTTGACATCCCTGCCTAAAAAGTGGTTTTCAAAAAACAAGGGACCCAACGTCCTCTATTATCATAAAGGTCGACAACCAAGTCTTATCTTGTAATCCATATGACTCGATCATCGCTATCCAACCTCCTTCAAATTCTGCAATAGTCAGGAAATCATAAACCAGTCCACAAATAGTCAAAAAATATCGAACCCTTATCCACGTGGTAGCCAAACTTCTCAGACAACTTTTCCAATATTTACCACAAGCACCATTTGCATTCTGCATTGCTCAATCTTGATAAGTAATTATTCCATATGGAGCTTGACAATGCATGCACTTAACCCATTCTCTGAACAACTACACAAAAGAGTCTGTGTCCTCGTTCGACACCAAATCACAACCAAGCAGTGTTGATTGTCCGTGATAGTCGTAGTTAACTGCGACCCTCGAATGTGCTCTATTAACATCTCTTCTCCAACATCGCAAAATGTACCGTTCGGGAAGTGATGTTATGTCATTACGGATCAACATGCTGATGGCATGCCTACATATTATTCCTCTAAATTCGAGCAAGTGGTAGCTGCAACTAATTTCACAGTCCTCTCTTCGATATGTGACTTGAAATGATTTCTTCTTCCGACTCATATACAACATCCTGACGTACATCATACGTCGTCCCCAAAAATCCTTCCGATGAAGATATGAGATCGCAGTACACCTTACCCGTGAACTCCTCTTGAACTTCTCTAAACTTTGAAATGGTGTATACTGACTGAAACTGCTTCTCCATGTCATAGGTTGTTGCACACGGTACCATTTGTGAAAATGATCTAAAATCAGCCTAAAACTCCTTCTCAACCTTACTTCGTAGTGCCCGTTCATACTGTTCGACAAATTGTTTCAAAGATGTCTTTGAGTGAACGTATCCGTCGAAAAATGCATTCATACTTTGACTTCTTTGTGTCGTCGACATCCCTGCCCAAAACGTGGTTTTCAAAAAACAAGGGACCCATCGCCCTCGATTATCATAAAGGCCTGACAACCAAGTATTATCCTGCAATCCAAATGACTCAATCATCGCTATCCAACCTCCTTCAAATTCTTCAATAGTCTGACAATCATAAACAAGTCCGTGAATAGTGGAAAATATCGAACCCTTATCTACGTGGTAGCCAAACTTCTCAGGCAACTTCTTCAATATATGCCACAAGCACCATCTATGTTTCGTATTTGGAAATACAATCTGAATTGCATTCTGCATTGCCCGATCTTGATCAGTAATTATTCCATGTGGAGCTTGACCATGCATGCACTTAAGCCATTATGTGAACAGCCACACAAAAGTGTCCGTGTCCTCATTCGATACCAAACCACAACCAAGCAGTGTTGATTGTCCGTGATGATTTATGCCAACAAAAGGGGTGAACGACATGTCATATTTATTGGTCAAGTATGTGGTATCAAATGTGACAACGTCCCCAAACTCCTTAAATGCTTTCCTAGACCGATTGTCTGCCTAGAATACGTTCCTTATACGCAAATTGTCGTCCAAATCCATGCTAAAGTGAAAACCTAAACACGTTGACTACATTGTCGAAATGTAGGATTGTATTCATGTGGCGTCTCGTACTCCAAGTCGTAATTGCCTAACTTGTTCAATATAGTCTCAACAATCATTTTCGATACAAGTCATATTCTCATAAACATCTGCTTCCACCACTACCGAGTTGTAGGATTTGTGCAACGGAATGCCTGCTAAATCATTCACTTCCAGGTGCAAAAAATATAAGCATTCAAGTTCAGCAATACATTAACACCGTACAAATACACACTGATACAAATCATTCATTTGAATGTAGATGCAAGGATTTGTTCAACCGTCGTTCCTTCTCACGAGCCGAAATTCAATTGTAGAATGAGTCAATTAAAAATATCAATTGCGAAATTTCACTTATATTTAAAGTTAACAGCATGGTCATGGTTTCAAATTTCACTACTCCAATTTGATGGAAAACATAGAAATGCATGGTTTCAAGTATGAATGCATTGAATTTTGGATGATGCATAACCCATATCATACAAATTTCAGAAATTCAAACAATGTACTAAACCGTAGTGCTCATACCTTCCTGTGTAATAGGTCGGGCTATAGTTTTACACAAAGTTGCAGCTAAAAGATGGGCCGATCAAACGAAGCTAGACTGAAAGATGATGGACCTTCATGTTCAGTGGAAAATGGAGATCATGGACCTTCATGTGGCGCGGCGGTTTGACAAAGCTGGGCTACAAGATGGGGATGATGGCTGCTGTTTGCACGAAACTGGAATTCAAAGATGGGCCGAAAAGACGAAGCTCGAGCGAAGTTAGAATAAAAAAAGGGAAAATGCTATGTGTACATTATGGTACACATAATGGTGTCCATAATGGAAACATGTGCTCCCCCTATTGGGGGGCGCCCCTAAAAAAAGATGGACCTTCACATTTAAACAAAGCTCCAATGGAAGATGGAGACGACGTCAATCGATTTAAATTTGGTTACGAAGCTATCGTTGAGGGTTTCATCATTTGGGGGAAAATGGAGTGTTGAATTTTGGGGTAATACATGTGGGTCCTTATTCAACAATTGTTTCTTTATTCATTTCATTTCTCGCGTGGAGTGTTTCATGCCAGATCAATTTTTTTTTCCAAAATTCTGTCATCCATGTTGTCTACCTATCATGTACAACCAGCTTGATTGTTATGCTAAAGAGTGGATAAAATGATCAGACCAATCCAAATCAAACCGAACCCAACTAAATCGAGCAGTTCTTAGAACCAAATTGAATCCGTTCTAGTTCTGGTTTCGATTTCGATTCCAATTCTTGAATCAGAACCAAGAATCAAAATTGAAGATTCAACTTCGATTTGATTCCATATCTTTAAAAAAAAATTATTGGTTCATGGTTCGATTCAATTTTCTTAGAATTAGAACCATGTTCACCCTAATAATGTATACCATTATGTACATCATTATGTACAAATAGTACCACTTTTAATTTTTTAAAGTAATAATCGTTCAAATTTTAAAATGTCACAATAATGTTTACTCAATAAAAAATAATTAATATACGTTCCACCAAGTGCAGACATATCATCAAACATTGTTATCCATTATAGTTCAATTTGATGTCTTTGTAAGTCTCCCACCATTAAATAATAAAGGAAAATGTCATTTGTCCACTCCAAAGTATAAATCATCTTTAACACTTGCTTTGTTTTCAAAAAAATTATTGGAGTGAAAATTATTTTTTAAATTGTCAAATGACAGCACATAGCAAACTATCAAACTTGGTGTACATCATAGTGTGCACCAAACATGATTGAATAATAAAACATTCTCTATCAAGTATGTACTCTCTCACTACACAATTTCGCACTGCTCAATGCTCATAACTTCCTCACTAGCAATGCGCACTAGCGTCCTCCCTAATGTCAATGTTGCCATTGTCGTAGCCAAACCCTAAAAATTTTATTCCTCGTCGTCGTTTACCTTCATCCACCAAATAGCCCATCTTTCTCCGATTACTTTCTTCACTCCTCTCGTAACAGTAAATTTTCGATTGGTAATGTCAATTCAATGAATCGTTGTACTTCAAGACATTGTCCAATGTATTCCCCTGCAATTTTTAATGAAAATTGGTTTTTGTTTATGAAATATATTAATTTTTGGAAGGTTGAGGACGATTAGTCTCTCTTTTTTTCTATATATATTCTTTTATTTTCACCCTCATTCTTATTAGAAGCTCGAATCCAAACTAATTGCTTTGAATATCTTTACTCTTTGTGCTTGTCGAGTAAGTGGCATAATGTTTGCTTCCCTAAGCTATGACTTTCCCAGAGCGCTTCAGATAGATAATTTTATAATTCACAATATATTTTTTTAAATGCAACACATTTTAAATGTAATGAGGGTCCTCAAGTTTTGCTCATTTTTTACTTATGCCTTAACTTTTTTCGTCACATTTTTATTTTAAACCTTTTACTAATTAACACATCATGTATTTGATGATAGTTTCTGACGAAAAAAATCTATTAGAACATAAAAAGAATTATTTATCTCTCATATTTTTAATAAGCAAAATAAAAACAACATATGCGAAAGTTCGACAAAATATTTTTTACCTCATCTCAAAGATCTTTCATTCACATTTTTTAATAAGAACGTTTTCTAAACTTTTTGACCCTTGAATTCAAAGTATCCTACACTCACGCAATTTATAGGGATCAACAAGTAATCGATATTTTATAATCAATGGTGTAATATTCTCTGTGTAACGGTCCTTATATAAGCACACAAATAGAATGTTTGGATAGAAACCGTCATAAGAGCCAAAGTATGCTAAATAATTGAAGGTCATGAATATGAATGCGATGTAAAAGTTTGGAACACAAGTGTAAAAATGATAAAAGATTAAGATCTTTAATTATAATTAAAATATAGTGTAGTTAACAAAAGTTCTAATGTCCATATAATTATCCTTTAGATATCCTTATTGGAACCCTAAACTTTCGGAAAATATACATAGACCTAAATGGCGTAAATGTCATTACAGTCCAGTCATAGTCCAAAACGAAAAGAAAAAATAGTCAATAACAGACACAACTTATATATTGTCATAAGAACTTAGAATACTCTTCATTTTCCGATTATTCATTTTATTTACATGTCTTTTGTAGATTTAAATCAATATTTCAAAAATTGATTCAGAGATCAATCAAAAAGATAATAGAGTCTATCAAATAGTCGAACAAGTGGTATAATTATATTTAACGCGTCAATATCATTGATAGCAGATTATTTTGACACTTTTAACATTGTTAAGCAACATGAGGCTAATAAAAGTACTTTCCTCGAATTTACCCCATTTTAGAATAATTGATCCAAATATCCAAAATAAGTTTGACCAAATCCCTATTTATGCTTACTTTGACCGATTTGTTGGCATAATTGAGACAACGTTTAAATTTGCACCAAACTTATCAATCATGCACATTATCTTTCGCAACTCCAATTTAAATGACGTTAGATGATAATTTAAATCAAATGTGAAATTAAATCGATCATTTAATTCCGCTTATTATTTTAATTACCTACTGGGATTTCTCGCCCATAATTTTTTTAAAAATGAAGGGATGTCAAGATTAATAAGAAATGAATATACGTTATTAATTTAATATTAATATAGTCAAAGGCAAATAGAGATAAGACAATTTTGAACCACGTTAGACCATCTTTTGTATTGACAATATTATGAATAATTATTATTTACTGTTTAGTCCAATTTATTAAATATTAATTTCCACTAAAATTAAATTAAGAATGCCATGCACTTGGTCAAGTTTCCGACATATTCCCCATTAATATATAATTAAATCTAATATTTCTTGAAGACTAATAGTTAATATTGACTTACTATTTATCTTCAAGAGTTGATCGTAATGTCTTCCTCTTAGTCAAGAGTCCTTATCTTGTATGTACATGACATGCTCTTCTTAGTTTAGCTATTGTAACGTCTCTCCGCAGGAAATTTATAGGTTTATAATTTCGTAGTTCTAAATGTAATTCGAAAAATCGTCAATCAACGTAGCTAACATTTAGCCCATGTTTGATGTACATTAAAATTGAAAGAATGCAATTTTTTGGTGATGTAGTGATGAATACGTGGTTGAAAAAGAAGTAAAAGTCATTTTTGTGATGAAAAATATTATTTTATTGAAAAATGTATGATTGAAAATAAATAAAAGAACGAAAATGAAAATTATAATATTGTTCAAACAGGGGTTTAATGGGAAACCTTTATATAAATTAGATAAAGTTCGAATCTACTCTCTCTCCGTTCCATTTATATATGCTCACTTTCCTTTTTTTGTCTCAATTATATAGTTTTGTTTCTTTATTAAGATTGTTTTGTTTTGTTCGTTTACTAGTATACCTTTATTTATTTACTATTTCCAATAATAATTTACTACTAGTTATTGATAATTAAATAAGGGTAAATTAGGAAAGTTTTTGGCAAAATTTATTTTTCCAATAATATTAAATAAGATTTCTTAATCAGCGTGAATTTGGCAAAAATTATTTTTCCAATAATATTAAATAAGATTTCTTAATCAGCGTGAAAAACAAAACAAGTCTATATAAATAAGATAGAAGGAATATTAGTTAATGTTGCCAAAATAATATAATTGTTGAAATTTTATGAAAAATGAAACGTGGAAAAAAAAAAGTTAAAATTGTGCTCGACTTCGACGTCACTATTAGGTTGTGACGCAGGGGCATTCGTCATCAGTACTAGTTAGTTACTGCCGTGTCATAATTTAGCAGAAAGTGTGTCCCAATTATGTGAGGATAGTCAACTGTTGACTGAGTTAATTGGCATTTAATGACTAGATGCAATGAAACTCATCGAATCTTAGTTACCACGCAGCACGTGTTTGGCGTACATTCTTCTCTTTGAGGAAAAAAAATAAAGAAAGAAAGAAAGATTCGAATAGCGTTTTAAGACAAGAATAATAATACTTAGCATCAATTGATAGCTACATTTTATAGGTTGAATTAAATGAGTCCCGGCAACCCTCCAATAGGGGCCAAACACTTGGCCATTATGTGAACCATTATGGCAAAGGTTATGTACATCTAGCATTTTTCTATTCATTTATGACTCATTTAATTCAATCTGGGCCGACAACCCTCCAATAGGGGCCAAACACTTGGTCATTATGTGAACCATTATGGCAAAAGTTATGTACCCATAGACAAGCTCAAATGAATATATCATTGAATGTTAAATAATTGATACCTAAATTGGCGTTTAGCACCAGTAATGATGACTAGCATTATATATGGTTTAAAAATATGAAAAATCTTGGATTACGTGAATACTATTTTGAGTAATGTTATTCATTCACTGTAAGGTTACAAACACAATTTAGGTGGCGTTAATGTGACATTAAATAATAGGTGAAATTAAATAAGTGTGCTTGTAATCTCAGTGGGGATGAATAACATTACTCTACTATTTAAAGTGTGTTTAGTAGATATTAAAATCGGATTAAAATTGAAAAATTAGACGTTATTGTTGACTTTTATTAGACGAATGAGACACAATAACAACTATATTTTCAATTTTAATCGACTTTTGAGCTCTAACAAATATACTCTTATTATGTAAATATGTGGTTGAAAATAATTTTATAGAAAAAGAGTTTGAAAATACTGAGAATCAAACCGGGTTTAAGGATTGGATAAATTTTAAGATTAATTATACTTTTCATTTAAATTAATACGGATGTATTTTAATTTTGTTTAATTTCATAATTATACTTTAATTTAATTGTAATCAAGTAATTATATTTTAATTTAATTTCAAATAAAGGTAACATTGTCCTATTTTATTGACAAAAGTTGCTATGTGGCAATCAATAATGATGAATATTACATGCAACCGTTAGGTACTCATACTCAATTAAATAAATATTTATCATCATTTATTGCCTGAAACTCATCGATTTTCATCACTCCAAGTGATAAAATTAAACGAGGTTACCCAATTAAAATCAAATTAAAAGTGTAGTTAATAGTTTGAATAAAACTGAAGTGTTGTTACCTGATAGACGCTAAAATATGTATAGTAACCACGAAGATAATTTATCCATTAATGATTAATAGAAACTAAGTTTAAAAATTTCAAATCTCAGGTTTTTTAAATTTTATTTATAATTTAATTAATTCAACATATATTTTATTAATTAAATATATTAAGGTCATAATTTCATATAATTTGGTCACAAATTCCATATAGTTGATCACATATTATTAATTGGTCAAAAATCACAATTTTTATATGTCACAAATTATTTTACGGTCACAATTCAAAAATTTTATAAGTCATAATTTGTTCATCGGTCACAAATCACAAATTTTATAAGTAACAAAATATCAAATTAATTGATCACAAATTATATTTAGATCATAATTTATCAAATAATTGGTCACAAATTAATAAATTTTTAGGTCACACAGTATGTATTTGTCACATATTGCTCATTGGTCACACACCAAACAATTTATTGGTCACAATCAACCAAATCATTTGTTACTACCACCAACGCTTGTGACCACCACCACACCGTTGCAACAGCCTAAACCACCTTGCCAGAACCAATAACACCACCTCCCAGCAACAAAATCATCATCTCGAATACCGAAGCCAACATTATCACCACCACCACACACCGCATAGATCCACCACCGCACACTGCACCACCCACCGCGCACCACCACTACCATCTTCTCTATCTCCATTTATACCACACCAACCACCACCTCACTACAGATCTATCGCCACACCCACACCGCACCACCACCACCAACGCCACACCCGCCAACAAAACCACATCCACCACTATATCCAACAACCCACAACCTCACCAACACTACCCACATCACCACGCCAACACCACCACAAACAACGGTGGTTCTGGCATCATTGCTGATAGTGTACCGCGGCACTGCACATCGCTCTCAGAGCAACATCGCTACGACGGTGTGGCACGCAGCGTCGTATGTGTCACGATCCCAACGTTGACGGTGCTCTGGTGGAATCGAAGCAACGATTTGGAAAAGGAACTAGAAGCAGCGATGCCTAGAGCGGAAGCAATAGACGACAGAAAAGTGGTCGATCCAGCGAGAACACCGGTCATCGAGAGAGAGAGAGAGAGAGAGAGAGAGAGAGGTGAAAATTCCCGATTTGAAATGAAATTGATAAGGGTATGGAATGAAAATTGTATAATTAATATTTAAAATGAAATACCTGATTTTTGAAAAAGTGAAACTTAATATCTGAAATTTGAAATTGAATCTTGAAAACTCTTATTTTGCGTAATTTTCCCAAACAAAAATAGGCTACATTTATCTTTGAAGCCCAAGGCCCAGTCCATAGTCAACGTGGAGAGTTGGGCCGCCCATTCCCAATTAGAGTGTGTAACTTTCCCTTGCTAAATTTGGGTAAATAACGCGAGGGAAAAAAAAAATTAGACCTACCAAGTTTTAACTTCCTGCCTTGAAAAAGCAGTCACAAAGAGAAAAATTGGGTTATTCAGTTTTTTAATATGAGATTGGAATATGGTTTAATTTTTTGTTTGTATTTATATTGAATAATTGCATATTTGTATATATTTTTTTTTCAACAATTAATTCTTGTGTTGTGGATGACAGTGAGACAGACAGAAGAATTGTGTTGATTTTCAAATAACCATAAGCTTAATTGAAACGAGCTTAGAAACATATATAGAATTTCGTTGCGTTGATTTGATATGAATGGCTGAGAATTATGTTAATAGTAATCTTGATCACACAACATTATAAGTTACAATTACAAAACATAATAGGTCAAAGTCATATACGTATTAAAAATGAAGTTTACAAATCAGTGGTGCTATATAACATTATTCTTTTCAAAATTGTGATAGAAAAATATGGTGGTCGATGCTCGTGACTGAAAAAATTGTTTACAAACATTATTCAATTCTCAGCTTCACCGTTGATGACTTGATTTCATAAATAATTCTAAAAATTAAATAAAAAAAAAACAATCGTATCAATTGATCTCACAAATCCGTCCTTAATAAGATCTTCTCTGATATCCCAAAGAAATAAAAGAAAAAGAAAATTTAAAATAGAATCATCGTGTTGAGAAGAAAAATTACTTCTGGTAATGATTTTCTAGAAGAACGTGAATTTGAAGGAATTTACATGTTTTCATTTAAAATCATGTTACACTTACATAATATTTTTGACATAATTTTTACGGAATTACACTTGGCAACATTTCATTTGCAGTCAAAAAAAAAAAAAAATACTGCTCATCAGGTGCTGTAAAAATTTTGTAAACAATAATACTGTACAAGTGGCTTTTTCCTTTTATTTATTCAATATGTAAATCTAGTTACAAAAGTTACATTCATTATTTATTACAAAATCTCTCAACTCTTTTTATGTTAATTACAAAAAGAATTTGTTACTGAAATACAATACAATATTACTTAAATTACACTTAAGATTACGGTATTGCAATTGTTGTACTTGAATCAAAATATTTATTAGTAAGTCTAATGTACTTTTGAAAACATTTTACAAATACAAGATTTGAACTTTTAAAAATAATTGTGGGTTTAGGCCTAATTTTCTTGTTAAATTTTGTTCTGTTATACGTCTAAGAGCGTCTCCAAGAAACTCTCCAAATACAAAATGATTTTTATTTTAGAGAATTAATGCTTAAAAATGAGTTTCAAGCAACTTTATATTTTGATTTTCTAAAATAGAAAGTACGTTTAGTTCTCCAAATTTAGAGAGTCAAATACACTCTCTATTTTTAACGTAAAATGATTGCATTTACTAAATTACATATTCAATATTATACTTCTTAAACTATTTAAATCATATTTAAATTGATTGGTCCATTGATACATAAAAAAATGTTACATAAAATATAAAAAAGTGTTAGGTTTTTAATGTAATTGGCAAATCTGCGAACAAAAAAGACTAGATTTAATATGATGTAAAAGTCAAGGAGTAAGTTGCAAATATTATAAGTTGAGTTGTATTAGGTCTAGGGTTCGAGGATGGAAAGAATGAAAAAACACCACCACAATTTCGCTAGAGTGTCGCCCTGACTTCACTCGAACAGCAGAAACAGAAACATCGTCACTCGCCTACCGCCTTGCCCTTGTCGAGCGACAACCCATCGTTCGCCTGTCACAAACTCTTGCTCGAGCGACAATGTCATCCGAAAAATGATAATTTACATTTTTAAGGCTTTATATCTAATCATTCAACCTTAAACCTACAGTATAAATATAAGCACGCATCTGAACGATTTTTTTTTCTGAAGGTTGAATATTGAGAGAACACATACTACTTCATCAAATTCATCCATAGCTTTCAACCTTAATTATTCAATTGGTTCTTGAGGATGAAAATATCAAATCCACTTAATCTAAATACCAAACTACTTACTTCCTAAACATCGGCAGAGTTCTGAAGATCAAGAGAGGGTGACTAGAGTTTCGAATGTTGTTAAAGAACGCAGAGTTCTCTGTTGATCCACATGAGATAGACGAATTCAAAAAGTCAGGAGTTGGTACATGAGCACGCAATCCAATATGGCTTTGAAAATTGCAACGGGTGTTGGTTTAGGGGCACACAATATAGAAGGGGATTTGCAATCAGGAAGTCAGAAAGTACTAGTAATAGTCGTGTCCGACGGACTGTAAGTTCATATTCGTTTATAATGATTTTTGACAGCAAAATACCCAAAGTTTTTATCGAGTTGGGGTTTCTCCGTGATCATTCTATGTATTATTTACTATTTACATATAATTGCGGCAATTCAACATAGGAAAATTAAATTGATTGATTAATCATCTAGAGATAATTAAAAGTGATTTGTTGCTATTTAATTATTAGTTTGTTATTTCCGCTTAATCACTAATTCACCCCCTCTAGGTGTAATTTGTGTCGAATCTCGTAATTTCAATAAGAAATAGCAGCGGGGCGGGTTCGAGGGGCGGCCACCCCCGCACCGCTTTAGACGGCAAAGGGAGGGGCTCGGTGTGGGAGTGGGCCTGCCCCGCTTCCTGCCCCCTTTTTTTTTTCAAAAATTTTTCAGTTAAAATACAAATTTTAAATTTTAAAATCCAAAGCAAATAATGCTCAAACCAACTACATTAATATCCAAAGGAAGCACTGAAAACAAAAAAAATGTCCAAAATTAAACATTTGCAAGTAGAATTACATTCTAACTAAATTTCATTTCTTTATCCAAATTTTTTTTTATTCTTCAAGGCGCGGATTCAGGGCGGGGTAGCTCGAGACCCGAGACGGGGTGGCGATCCCCGCCAACCCATCGGGGCATGGCGAATTTTTTTGCCATCACTAATTTCAATTGGTATCAGAGCTACATTTCGATTCTCGGCATATAAATTAATCTAGATGAGTCAAGTCACTATTTGTGCCTCAATTTTTTTACGGAAGTAACTATGCTTACTAAAAATCGAATGAGAGCATTCATTAAATCCTCATATGAGCGTATCTAGCTTAGTGTTGTGAATGGTTGGCCTGCACCTAGTTTTACGGTTAATAATGAAGTAATTTCTACTCCCATTGCTAATTGGACAAGAGCGAGCTTAGATGAATGCAACTGGAATAGTAAATGGATCCATGCCTTGTTTATGGATGTGTCCGCAGAGGAGTTTAGTAGAGTGTTGATGTGTGAAATTGCGAAAGAAGTTTGGGTTATTTTAAAGACCACACACCAGGGAACCAAAACTGTTAAGATTTCTAAACTAGAAATGTTAACCTCTAGGCTTGAAGAAATTAGAATGAAGGACAATAAATCGTTCGATGAATTCTATGCGAAGCTTAATGACATAGTAAACTCTAGTTCATCCTAGGTGAGAAGATCTCCGAGTCCAAAATAGTTCGAAAAGTCCTTAGATCCTTACATGAGAGGTTTAGACCTTACCGTTAAGGAATAAAGTAAGGACTTAGATATTGTTAAGATAAAGGAACTTTTAGGATCACTTCAAACCTATGAACTCACCAAAAATCCGTAGCCATGAACATCATTAGGGAAGAAGATAGTGAATTTACTGATGCTGAGACCCTTAGGGACGATGAAATAACTTATGTTGTTAAAAAATCCTAGAAAGCGATGAGGAATAGGAGAAAACCTCAAAAACGGAAAAATGATGTCCCAAGTAGATTTTCGAAAGATAATCGTGATAAGAATAATCCTGAGACTTCTAGTAAGAAAACTCAGTCAGTAAGATGCCATGAGTGTCAGGGTTTTGGTTACTATAGGAATGAATGTCTTAACTTTAAGAAAAAATTGAATAAAGAAAAGGGCAAGGCATTAGTAGTGACTCTGACTGATGACGAATTAGATTCAAGTGTTCAGAGTGATACCTCTAGCTGTGTGAATGAATAAGACTTTATGGCTTTCACATCTATAGCTAAGATTGAATCTGATAAGAAAAGTGAAAATGTGGAAAATGATGAACATAGTGAAGACTCTTAGGAAGACTATGAGGATGAGATCGATATTCCTGAGTCTTATTGACAACTGTTTGAGGAGAGTCTTAAAATAAGAAGATCAATAAAGTCGTACTAAAAAAGGTCAATGAACTTGAAAGAGAGAGACTCATAGCTGACCTTTAGGACTCTATCAAAAATCTGAGTGAGTTGAAACTTGTTAATGAGAACTTAAAAGCTAAAGTTAAATCCTTAACAAGTGACCTAGAAAAATCTAATGCTCAACTTCATTCCTTCATGAGTGATACTCAGAAACTTGATAATTTGTTAGGGATGAACAAACCTGCTTGAAATAGGCACAATCTAGGATACATTAAAAATAGTAATACACATGCTAGTACATTTAAGACCATGTTTGTCTCAACCACCAACAAAGTTAGGAATGCTGCTAATCCTGAACCCAAGGGCGAGATAATTTTAGGATCGCTAGACAACGTAGGACCAATCATCTTTTAAATCAATGACAACCATCGCGTACTTTTGAACCTAAGTTTATTCCTACCTGTCACAATTGTGGTGCATTGGGTCACATAAGACCTAGGTGTCATAAACTCGATAGTAGAAGTAGAAGTCAGGATATCTCAAATAAGGTTAACTTCATCGCCAATCAAGTTAGCCACTTAACTACTATGATGACTTGGTTAACTAGAATTACTTCTACTTCTAAGAATGTTTTGATTAAGAAAAATGATCTTCCTAGGTCTAATGAACAATTGAAGTGCTATGTTGTCCACGTTGCACTTAAAGTTCAAAATAACTCTATGTGGTATCTTGATAGTGCATGTTATAGATATATGTGTAGTAATAAAACCTTGTTCTCTACTCTTGATAATTGGAATGGCAGTATGGTTACTTTTGGAAACAGGGTTAGTACACATATCCTCGGTAAATGTACCGTTAATATATATGAATTACCTGCTATCTCAGATGTGTTTTATGTGAAAGGTTTAAAGTCCAATTTGTTAAGCATTAGTCAAATATGTGACACTGATTTTAAGGTTAGTTTTGTCCAGAAAATGTGTACTGTGTATGATTCTACTGGTAACGTTGTCCTCGAAGGTGTAAGGATCTCTAACAATTGTTATGGAGTTCTTCCTGATTCCAACTATGTGTGTAATGGTGCCAAGATTGATGTAACTGAATTGTAGCATCAACGTCTTGGTCATATGAACTATAAAGTTTGTCTAAGCTAGCTATGAATGAACTTATTAATGGTTTACCTAAGCTCGATAAAATTGAAAAAACTCTATGTGGGTCGTGTCAACAAGGAAAACAGTTTAGAGTACATCATAAACAAACTTCTAAAATCTTGACAAACAAACCGCTATAATTACTCCATATAGACTTAATGGTACCATCTAGGACCAAGAGTCTTGGTGGTAAACGCTATATTTTGGTTGTGGTAGATGATTTCTCTTGATATACATGGATTAAGCTGTCGAGAGAAAAATCTTAAGTATTGAGTCTTGTTATATCATTGTACGAATAACTTAGAAACGAGAAAGAATTTACCATAACTAGAAACTTGTTATATCATTGTACGAATAACTTAGAAACGAGAAAGATTTTACCATAACTAGAATTCGTAGGGATCATGAAAAAGAGTTTGAAAACTCTAGTCTTGAGAACTTATGCTTGGAGGAAGGAATCTAGCATGAGTTCTCCTCGTAGATCAATCCACAATAAAATGGAGTAATTGAGAGGAAAATAATGTGTTTCAATAAATAGCTAAAGCCATGCTTCATGGTAAGGGACTGGCTATGCATTTCTAGGATGAAGCCATCAACACTGCGTGTCACATAGTGAATAGGGTTTACCTTACACCTAAAACTGATAAGACACCATATGAGAACTGGAATGGTAAAAGGCCTACTGTCAAGTATTTTCATCTGTTTGGTAATGAGTGTTATATTCTAAGAGATAGAGAGAATTTGGGCAAGTTCGACTCCAAGAATGATGAGGAAATTTTCCTAAGATACTCTAGAAATAGTCGAGCCTATCAAGTATACAATTCTTGTACTTGGGTTGTGATGGAGTCCATCAATGTCATGATATATGATGCTTGTTGTGAGAGGGAGATTGGGAAGAGTTAGATCACTCGAGTGTAGATCCTTCAAGGTAACTGAATATAAAGATACTTAAATTTCTGATAACTGAACCTAAAGAAACTTAAATTTCTGATCCTTCACACTCTTCTAAAGGTCTAGATACATCCAATAAAGAGTCCTCAACTGGTGATAAAACTAAATCTCCTAAGGAACCTTTGTTTAGAGTTAAGTCTAATTGTTCTAAGGTAAATATTATTGGGGATTTAGTTGAAGGGATGTGACTTTGTAAGAGGGTTCTAAACAACCTGACATTTGCTAGCTATGTGTCTCAGATTGAGCCTAAGAAAGTCGAAGATACCCTTAGTGATGAATATTGGGTAAATACAATGCATGAGAAACTAAATCAGTTTGTGAGAAACAACGTACAATATTTAGTTCCTAGGCCTAATGATTGTAATGTTATAGGTACTAAGTGGATATTTAAGAATAAAAACGATGATCAAGGTACCATAACTAGGAACAAGGCTAGGTTAGTTGCCTAAGGATATACGCAGGTTGAAAGAATTGACTTTGATGAGACTTTTCCCCGGTAGCTAGACTTGAATCCATTAGAATTCTTCTGGCGGTTTCTTTCACTTTAGGATTCAAATTATATCAAATGGATATCAAGAGTGCTTTCTTGAATGTGATACTTCAAGAAGAAGCTTATGTTGAACAACCAAAATGATATATTGATCCTAAGTTTCCTCATTATGTCTATAAATTGAATAAAGCTTTATATGATTTGAAACAAGCTCCTAGAGCTTGGTATGATAGATTAATTGCATATCTTGTGGAACATGGTTTTTCAAGAGGTAGTGCGTATAGAATTTTTTTCATTAGACATATTAAATAAACCATCACTATAGCTCATATTTAAGTTGATGACATCATTTTTGGTTCTCCTATTAATTCTTTTGCTTATAAATTCACTGAATGCATGAAGCAGGAATTTGAGATGAGTATGGTTGGAGAATTAACTTCTTTCATGGTTTCCAAGTAAGACAAACTATTGATGTGTTGTTCATATCTCAATCGAAGTATGTAAAAGACCTTATCAAGCGTTTTGGACTTGACAGCAAGAAACACACCAGAACCCCAATGAACACTAGTGTCAAGTTGGGTCATGATCCTACAGGTAAGAGTGTTGATTACATGAGTATGATAGGTAGTTTATTTTATCTAGCTGCAAGTAGACCTAACAAAGCCTTTAGTGTTGGGGTATGTGCACGATTATGGAATCCTGTATTCTCGTGACTCTAATCTTGACCTTGTTGACTATTCAAATGTCAATTGGGCTGGAAATACCGATGATCGAATAAGTATTTCAGGAGGCTGTTTTTATATTGGTAATAATTTTGTAGCTTGGATGATTAAGAAACAAAATTCTATATCATTATCCACAGTAAAGGCTGAATATATACTGTAGGAAGTTGTTGCACTCAACTGTTTTAGATGAAGCAGATTTTGAGTGATTATGGAGTTGAAAGGGGTAATATAATTGTGTTTTATGATAACACTAGTGTCATTAATATTTTCAAAATTTTTGTTCAACACTCTCGAACCAAACATATTGATATACGATCGAGAGTTTGTAGAGAACCATGTTGTAACTCTGGCGCACATCTCTACATAGAACCAATTAGCTGACTTATTTACCAAATCATTAGATGCTATGCGATTTAAATATCTTAAGAAGGCTATTGGTGTCTATGTAGCTCTTTAAGTGGGTACTTTGGTGTATACTCGTACTTCATCATCGTGTGACTTTAATATATACATGCATCATATTTGTTTATTTATATTTTAGATAGAGAACTCATACATGTTTTTTTATTCTATTTGTTTTTGTGTGTGTGTGTTTAAGATATTATTTAGACTTTTAAAATAAAAAAAAAAAACAAATGAAAATTTGAAAAATAAAAATGCGAGAGATTGTTATTACCGTATAATATATAATATATTTGAATTTGTTTGTTGTGATCAAGCATGGGTTTAATCGATAAGCAGTCACATACTTTTCATTGTTGGCTTAGGTTATTATGGAGTAATTAGTATATGTGTCTTCATGTACCATCTGTACTGCACACAATATGATATTGTTAGTAGGATTCAATCGCGTGTGTGAGATTTAGGATGACAATCATATGTTAGTAAGGTGACTTTGAACATGAATTGACCTTATTTATTAGACATAAACTCAAGTCCATCCTCTGTAATAAAAAGTTCAATATCTTATGTTCTTCTTCGAAATCTATTTGACTCGAACAATTAAGCTTGCGGGATTTCTCATAACTTGGTGCATATGGTCAACTGATTTGGGATACCGCCTAAAGTTTGCTACATGGGTCATTTTAATCGCTTAATGGAGAAGAGTCTGCACTTAAGATGTAAAAAAAAAAGAACTTAAAATATTGAAGGATAAAACAAAAAAAATTGCTCAAAGTCAGGGGGAGAAAAAAAATATCCATACAAAATGATATTTTCTTTATAGGTTCTAATATGATTTAAATAATTTGACTTTCATAAGTATATGAATACACTTTTTGGCAGTGATGTTTAGCGTGTCATTTCTAACAAAATTAAGATTTGGAGTCCTACTTACAAAGGATTAGTGATAATTACAATTTACTCCATGTTAGCTTGAACTAAGTATGTGGGAAAGTTTTCTGTACATTGATTATACTACTGTGTGTTAACACCTGCATTTTTGAGTTATTATATGTCAATCTTGTACGTTTTTTATTATCGATGCCTCTTGTCTTTTGTGACAAAAATGGGGAGTAGTAGTTAGGTTGACAGATATTATTATTATTATTTACTGTTTTCATATAATTGCGACAGTTCAACATTGGAAAATTGAATTGATTGATTAAACATCTAGAGATAATTAAAAGTGAATTGTTGTTATTTAATTGTTAGTTTGTTAGTTCCGCATAATCACCAGTTCACTCCCCTCTTTAGGTGTGATTTGGATCGAATCTCGTAATTTTAAAAAGAAATCAATAAATGTTTCTCGAGAAAAGAAAAATGAAGAGTCAAAATAAAGGAGTAATGCTATATAGCCCCACTAGAGTTACAATCCCAATTTAGGTGGCGTAAGAGTGTTGATCAAACACTGTACATGAGTATGATATGTAGTTTATTTTATCTAACTGCAAGTAGACCTGACAAAATCTTTAATGTTGGGGCATGTGCACGAGTTCAGACTGATCCTAAGGAATTCCCTGAGCACCGTGAGACTTATCATTAGACATGTCAATGGAACCATAGATTATGGAATCATGTACTCTCGGGATTCTAATCTTGACCTTTTTTTTTTTTTTGGTTAATTATAATCTTCTCACACTGCTCTCCACGAACCAATTCATCGTTTTCTTTAAAAGGTATCTTAATTTGTTACGATACCTCCCACATTGCACGACCAAAAATAAAGCAATCGAAGTCAACTTACTATAAAAAAAAAAAAAGGGCAATTATTCAAATTCGTCGTAATAATTTTACTTTGTGATGGTGGTCGATCATTTTTGTGTCCCTCGGCGTGAAAATAACGTCCAACACTTTCGCTTTCCGTGGAAGTTATACAGTGAACATTTCCATCGAAATGCTGGTAAATGTGCTGATTATCACTCCTAATGCACCCCATGCGGGATTATTTATACACCCTTTTCTCGAGTAATCCTCATAGTTTTCTTCTTGTCATCATTCATTCTACTTTTGTCAGTCTTTGTTTTACACGATTTTCAATTAATATTTGATGCATTGGAATTATCTCTTGTTCTTCTGAGACATTGTTATGTCGTAGATAAAATTATTTAATACTATTCGGTGCAATCCAGTAAAACACACGCCATTGGGACCCAAATTTATCAAGAAATCTATTCAAATATTAACTAACTCGATACCCTAAATTGTATATATCTTAGGGCCGTTCGGTAGATATTAAAATCATATTAAAATTGAAAAATTAGTCGTTATTATTGACTTTTATTAGACTAAAGGGACCCAATAACGGTCATATTTTCAATTTTAATTGGATTTTAATCCCTACTGAAAGTATCTTATTGTTTTAGGGTCATGTCACTTGATAAATATTTTCTAAAATCATGTTATCCTAATATTTTGGATGACATTTTTGTTGCCAGAAGGCAGAAGGTCCACATGACAGAATTTCATTAGACTGTTTTAAAAAAGTCAATCACGACATCCAATCTTTTATTTTTTATTTTTTATTTTTTAACATATCTACTTCTGTCAACAAAGATGTTCAAAATATCTGACAAAAATACTTAATTCTATTTTTTAATGAATGAATGGTATAGAGCCTATTGACAATATGGTCAAATCAAATTGCGAAAATCTTGAGAACTGTCACTAAATGCAAAACAATACGAACGTAGTATAAATAGCATCGAAAAGTTGTTTTTGTAAAGTTTCCCATATAATACTCAATTGTCCAATGCTCCAATAATCAAAATATATTTTTGAAGCCGTCATATTAAAACCAGAATTCCACTCAAAAGAAATTCGCATCTTGCATAATTGCATTGGTATTTAGGTCCTGTTTGAGCCACATTATTTATTTCATTCTCATTCTTCTACTCATTTTTAACCATGCATTCTTCAATAGAATAAATATTTTACATCACATCAATAACTTTTCCTTCTTTTTCAACCACATATTCTCAATCACATCAACAAAAAAATGCATTCTTGGAGCAATAATGTGCACCAAACAAGGGCTATATATTGAACATAATTCTAGCTGATTAGTGCACCAAACAGGGGCTTATTATATCATCAAAATATAAATTGTTTGACACGAACTCGAACTCGAACTCGAACTCAGGCTATTTAAGCCACTATTTGGTGCATATTTTTGCTCCAAGAATGTATTTTTTGGTTGATGTGATGGGAAATATGTGGTTGAAAAAGAAAAAAATATTATTGTTGTGATAAAAAATATTTTTTTATTGAAAAATGTATGATTGAAAATAAATAGAAGAATGAGAATAAAAAAAAAAATTAATGTGACTGAAGCAGGGGGTAACATTCGACACAAAAAATCTAAAGAGGTCATTTAAAGAACAAATAGCATGAACAAATAGCATTTGAAATTTGTTTGGTACTGTCCAGCCACAATCACATGGTCACCGTAGAAGTAGTAAAAAAACACATTGATTTTCTGTCCAGGACACAAATAATAATGTCTCCTTCAATCATTTTACATGTACGTGATATTTGACAGTTTTTCTTTTCTTTTCTTTTTTATGATAAATTATACCAAAAAAAAAAAAAAAAAAAGAAGTTAAAATAGTCAATATATTATTGCCACCTCATTATCAGTACATTTTATATGTACAAGGAGTTTAAGAGCCCGTTTAGAAGGGATTAAAATCGAATTAAAATTGAAAAATATTGACTTTTATTAGACGATAACGACTATATTTTCAATTTTAATCGGATTTAAATCCCTCCCAAACGGGCTCTAATTCTATCTCCTCAATCCCAAGGTCCCACCCCAGTCGGGTTGTACTCATGTCAACGTTTTCGGAAAAAAAACCGTGACACCATTGTTCATTTTGCCTCTGTTTTATAATAATTTAAATTTAAATTTTAGTTTAAGTCAAAATTAACAATTAATTTTAGTCACAAATTTAATGAGTTTCACAACTTTTTGAACACACATTTTATCAAATTTTATTAAAATTTACTAAAAAATTGATTTTAATTTTCTCCATTGACTTTCCATCCCACTAAGTGATAGAGAAAATGTCAAATCAATCCCATCCCTACTTGCAGTGACATGTCGAATACTCGCATTACGTAACCTCACTATTTAAATTGCATTTCTTATAGGATTTGAGTCGTGTTTGCTAAACCACTTTTAATTACGGTGATCATTGATTTTCATTTTGACTTTAGAAGAATTGTACCTGAAATTTCTTTGAAGCGTGTTTTTGTTTTCTAAAACAAACACGGTTTACATCACCTAAAAAATACAATTTAAATGAAGTTATTTAGTGATGTCAAATGTCTGACATGATTTGCCACGTGCACAATTCATTTGTCACATGAATTGTTACATTAGGTATGACAGATAAAAGTTAATTCATGTACGATTTTGATACGAATGATGAAGCTCATGTACCATTCATGTAATTAACTTGCAAAGTATCGACCAAATTACTACACGGATAGTACATTGAGGACCATAATAGCAATATTCCCAATAAAATATTAGGAAACCTTTAAATTTCCACGGCGGTCCTACTTGTCAAATTTTGTAACCCTAATGACCAAATAATTGTTCCCACTTTCGAATACAATCGTTGTGAGTATACCTTTTACTTTTTTGGATGAATATCCAAACTCGATAGATTTTATAAAATAATGTTATTTAGTATTAGTAGAAATAGAATATCAGCTTAGATGGTCACACTCGATAATTTCAATTAAATAACATGCAATTGTCATCTAACCCCGATTTGGTGGCCATTATTTTCAAAAAAAAAAATAAGGGTACGTTCTCTTTCCCATTTCAAGTAATTTTCTGTTTTCGATTTTTCAAAATGGTGAAATCGCATTTTCTTTCCTATTTTCGAAAACACGTTTTGGAAAATAAGTTAAAAATTTACGAAGAAAACTCAAAACGACAAATTTGTAGTTTTTGATATTTTTAGTACAATCAAACCAAAATTTTCAACTGTATTTTGAGTATTTTCAAAATGCAAAAAAAAAAAACATATTTTCAACAACATCAAAATGGACACTCAAAACACAAAACTCAAAACACAAAACCGAAATACAAAAAGAACATCCCCTAATATTTTGAAAACGATTTTTAGGAGAATGTGTAGTTAAAAAGTAGGGAAAAACTTTAGGCTTACTTGTAACATATTTTATTACGTGAATGTGTTGTTAACAAATAAATATGTAAAAAGAGTTTTAAAAATAATAATTGTCAAACATGGGTTAAATTGATATTTGATATTAACCCCTGTTTGGTACAAATTATAATTCAAATTTTAATCTAAGTTATAATAAAAAACTTGTTTTAACCACATATTGAATGAAATTCAGAATCTTTTAACTACACATCTCATCAACTTTTATTAAAATTTGATTTTAACCGAGCTTAGTAGTGTTGAATATCCTTGCTTATTTTATAAATACAGCTTTTATTCTCAAGATTTTAAATCAGTCGGCCACTTGACTTTCCTGTGTATTTTGCCTTTATCGACCGCTTTGAATGGCCAGCCCACGCCACCATCATTGCACAAATCCCCACAGGCCCATACCACAAGCAACTGTATTCACTACCACACCATATTCCGTATTGATGTAATGTCTTTGCTAACATTCACACACTACCATAGTATGTATACATCAATCAAAATCAAATATTAAACATTATTCTTCTCTCTGATCTTAAACTCAAAAATACACACAAACGCACTGACAAACTACCTGTATGATTTAACTTTTACATTTTATTAATTTTTATATAAAATTACTTAAAATTTGATTTATCCTCTGCTTGATAGAGATTAAAATCATTTTTTCTTAGTAAATTTTAATGAAAATTGTTGGGATGTATGCTTGAAAAGTTATAAATCCTATGAAATGTGTGATTAAAATTAATTATTGATTTTAACTTTAATTTTAATCAGATTTTTTAACAGTATCAAACAAGGGTTTAATGTAAACGAAATATGGACTAAGTAAACTCTAGGATACAGTTAGTATACACTAACGAAATTTTTGAAGTAGATTATTTTGTAAGAAGTGATTTTTATTTTTATTTATTTTATTTATTTTTTGTATAATTAAAAAGTAAGGAAAAAAATGATACATGCAAAATTACTTTTTTGAGAGTGAATTTGAAGAAAAATGAGTTTTATTTATGCACCAAACAAGGGCTAAACATCACAATTGTACAAAAATCACTCGTGTTTCATAAGTATTTACTAATAGTTTTATTTATAAGAAGATAAAATGAGTGAATGATAAGTGAATAATACTTGTGAGTTCCATTAAAAACCTACATAAAATATAATTTGACTTTTTTAAATATTTATAAACACTTGTCAAACATTTCGTCTTAAAATAATGAGTAATGTTATTTAGTTTCATCGCAGTTACAACCTCAGTTAAATGACCTTAGATGATAGGTTAATAAAATGTGATTATTTAACGCCACATTAACACTACTCAAACTGGGGTTGCAACCCCAACCCCAGTGGAACTATATATCATTACTCTAAAATAATTACTGTACATGTTTGATGAACGAAATTAAACAATACATACTTCTCTAAAGGGCTAACTTCAATCCACTAAAAACTCAGTAAGAAAAAATACCAGAAAAATACATCTTTGCTGCAAGATCTCAATTTGCTCTTAGAGCTTATGAATCGAATTTTATTTTTACAGACACTGTCCAATAATAAAGTAGAATATTAGACCAAGTACTTATTACTAAACAAAATTGAACATCACTAATCACGAAATTTTATCTTTTATCTTTTTTAAATAAAGATCCCTTCTAACATAGATTTTCACAATTTTCATTTGCATTTGCATGATCAGTCAGTCAGCCAGTCAGCAGTCCAATTATTCTTCACTTGTCTGAATTCTGAGTTCTGACCACTCCACAAACAAACACCAACAAGAAAACAGAACCCATTACTCAATTATTTCACTTCGTTTTTCGTACTTTTTTTTTTTTTTTTGGCATAATCACTTATGGAGGAAAGACCAGAGACTGAACTAATATCAATACCTGCCACCCCACGCGCGTCGACGCCGGAGATACTGACACCTTCCGGTCAGAGGTCGCCGAGGAAGGAATCCAGCACGGCCAAGTCATGGACTCCGACTTCGTTCATTTCGCCGAGGTTCTTGAGCCCCATTGGGACACCCATGAAGAGGGTTTTGACTAACATGAAGGGGTATTTAGAGGAGGTGGGGCACTTGACGAAGCTTAATCCACAGGATGCTTGGCTTCCCATTACGGAATCACGCAATGGGAATGCACATTATGCGGCTTTTCATAATCTGAATGCAGGTGTGGGATTTCAGGCCTTGGTCCTGCCTGTTGCTTTCTCTTTTCTTGGATGGTATGACACTCAAAACTTGAATTAAATTAAATATTATTCTAGATTGTTTAGGTGCTAAGAACTGAGAGACTTTTTCAAGATGGCCTTAGTTTTGTTCTTTGTTCTTTTGTTACTTTCAGTTCAAATTCAGAAGCCTTTTTTTTTTTTTTTTGTTCAAAATAATTTCAAGATTGCATTTATGGGTCTTATTTTTTGATTTCTAACTGGTACTAGCATTTACTCTTCATTGTAGTCTAATAGGAGAAGGTAAAGACTATTTCTTGATACCAGTTATTCTCTTTCCCTTGGTAAACAGATTCAGATTTGACAAGTTTATGCATGTACCCTTTTGGGCTGTCAATCTTAGACTAAGAAAGAGGATTATTTCTAATTTGCCAGCCAGTAATTTATGTTTTACAGATTGTTTAATCATCAAAAAAGCAAAAACACATTTGCACCTTGTGATGTGAAGCTGAATTGGAATGAAACTTTATCATCCACATGACTTGTAGTCTGAACACACTAATTTATGTTTATCTCCTGTTTAAGAACTGTAATCTAGATAATTTAACAATAAGTTTGTTGCCTCTTTAACATCTTCACCTTTTAGACTTGGTGGTTCGAAATATGAGCCGTGCTATTTGTCCCGAGATTAAATCCTGGGTCAAACCAGTGGCGCCCCCTATTGGAGGGGGGTCGGCTCTCCAATAGGGGACGCCCTTGACCCGGGATTTAATCTCGAGGCAAGGAGATTTTCCCTCGAAATATATATAGCCATTAAAATGTCGTCTCCTTTTTTTTTTTTTTGCCCTTATCTCAGCGAGAATGACTGATTTTAACCCTTTTATTATGTTGGAGTAATATGTTTGGCCAAAGAGAACAATTTGTTCTAATTTACCAATAAATAAAGTTTGATTAAAAATTCTGATGGTCGTGTGGGTCTGCAGGTGATATTCTTTTTCTCTTTTGCTGATTCTTTTTCCTTATTCTTTCCTAATGTCATCATACATTTGATTTAAACGAAAATAAGAAAGATCCTCCTTTCACCTTTTGCATTTTCCTTTATATTTATAAATCTCCACTTATAATGGACCCTAATTCGATAATTATTTTCTAAGTATCAAGACAGTTGGCTATTGCTTTACACTTGAGTCCAACTTGGGCTGCACTTCCATTTCATGATATTCATTTTCCCTTCCCATGGGTTAAATTTATTGAAGGTTACCTAATTTGATTTTTGTTTCAGCATAACCACTAAACTTTATACTTAGCGTCACCGTTGCAACTCAATTTGATTTTCTTTCACTGTGACCTCCAAATTTCATATAATGTTTCACCATGGTCACTCAATTTCTTTTAAATATTATTTTAGAAAGGGGTAAAATAGAAAATTTGCATTATACATATAATAAATTTTTTAAAAAAATAAAAGTTTTTTTTAAAAAATTTTAAAATAAGTTTTTATTTTATTTTATTTTTTCAAGGAACTTTTTTTTAAAATAACTTTTTATTTTATTTTATTTTTTGAAGTAACCTTTTGTTTAAATAGATTTTTTTTTTATTATTAAGTAACATTTTTCTTAAAAAATAATTTTTTATTTTATATTTTTAAGTGACTTTTTTTTTAAATATGTTTTTATTTTAAATTTATTTTATAAGTATAAAATAAAATTAAAAAAAATTGAAACGTTTATTTAAAATAAGTTTTTTTTTATTTTATTTTACTTTTTTAAATAAGTTTTTAATTTTTTTTGTTTTTTTTTTAAATTTATTTTTTATATATATCGTAAAGTTACTGTTTTACCCATTTTAAAATTAGTGAAAGTTAGGTGGTGATGGTGAAATGTTATATGAAATTGGGTGGCTATAGTAATACTATACCTTTGTTCGAGCCCCATTTCTTTGAAAAAAATGCATTTTTGAATAGTATTTTGATCTCATTTCAACCACACATTTTTCAATAAAATGATATTACACGTAAACTCAAAATTTTTCCTTATTTATTAATCTCAAATTTCTAATCAATACACTATTCAAAAATGGGGCACAAACAAGCCCTAAGTATAAAGTTAGGTGGCCACAGTGAAACAAAATCAAATTGGGTGGTCATAGTGACATTAAGTATAAAGTTGGGTTGTCATTGGTGGATTTAAACCATCTTCCCATTGATGCTTAATTATATCCGTTTGGCACCATCCATTCATGGCCATCCCCGTTGGGCTCCATTTTCATAAAAATACATTTCTCTTTTATTTTCAATGACACATTTTTCAATAAAATAATATTACACGTAAACCAAAAATTTTCTTTTATTTTTAAACCACACATTCTCCAAAAATTCACTATTTCAAAACACATTTTCCTCCAAAATTTAATTTTAATGCAGCCCACATAGTGGCTTACATGTTATCTTCAAAACTTAAGATCGTTGCCTACCGTGATATAATGTTGAACCAACTCGGCTGAAAGTTTAAGAAAATAGAGAGGACGTGAATTTACTTATTTCTCTTATCTTCAACAAAGTTCTTAACTAAGGCTAATCTTCCTGTTAGCAATTTTTTTATTTATTTTTTAATAAATGACTACATGCTTTAGCAACCAAAGAGTTTACACACCTTATAGACGAGGGGTCGACCTACTACTGAGGGATTCAACTAGTAATTTACTTTTGTTACGTATTTGCATTTGGTAATTTTTGGGCTACTTATTTTTAGTGAAACTTATGAGATGATGGGAGATCTTGATATCAACTTCTTTGCCTTGATGAATACTCTTCCTTGATAAGTTTGTTAGGGTAAAATTGTACCCTTCAGAAACCTTTATAGTTGTGGTTGCTTTCCTTACTTTATGATCAAAGAAATTCAAACCTTACACAGAACCACAGCTCACTATTGATACGACTATCTATGTTCAACAGATAATTATTTCAATATAATACGTAAGATGAGTATCCTCTCTTATTTTCCATAAATCCAAAATATTTAAGCAATAAAACGCAATTTGACTAGGATGATTTTTCAATTCTTGTTATTTTCTGATGCAGGAGTTGGGGAATAATTTCTTTAATTATAGCCTACATCTGGCAACTATACACACTATGGATTCTAGTTCAGCTACATGAAGCAGTTCCTGGGAAGAGATACAATAGATATATTGAACTAGCAGAAGCAGCCTTTGGTGAGTTCCAAATATAAATTACAATAGCATTAAACATAATGTCCATATATATGTTTTATTTTAGCCTTACGAGCATCGTATAAAGTTATAGCTTTGCATATTTCATGGATTCTAGTGACGAGAAATCCGATTGGAAATGTTACGCGAAAATAAACCTAAAGTTCATGGATATGAATTAAGTGGAACGAAGATGACATGACAGACAAAGGTTTAGAAGATAATTTTACTATTCTCTTGTATTATGCCATCCAAAGAAAATCTGGTGTTTTAATCAAAAGAGCCTATATAGTTTTACTTGGGAATATAGGACAAGTTTTTCCCAATTGTTCACTTGGGGAAATTGAAATTCAATAGAAAAATGTGTGTTACCCCCAAAACTACAACCTTGGGACACTTTTCTCATTGTTATCCAGCATTAATATTATATAGATTTCTGAGTATGCAAAGATCAAAGAATATTTATCGTTACTTTTTTAAATCAGGGGAACGATTGGGTGTCTGGCTTGCTCTTTTCCCCACTGTTTACCTATCAGCAGGGACTGCAACGGCTTTGATTCTTGTGGGAGGGGAGACCATGAAACTATTCTTTCAGATAGTTTGTGGTCCACTCTGTTCATCAAATCCTCTGACGACTGTTGAGTGGTATTTGGTATTTACGTCCTTGTGCATCGTATTATCCCAGCTTCCGAACCTCAATTCAATTGCCGGACTCTCGCTGGTAGGGGCGGTGACTGCCATCACGTACTCGACCATGGTGTGGTTGCTCTCTGTAAGCCAACCTAGACCACCCACAATTTCGTATCAACCCCTTTCCCTGCCTACGGCAACAGCTTCTGTGTTTTCCGTCTTGAATGCACTCGGTATCATAGCATTTGCATTTAGAGGCCACAATTTAGTCCTCGAAATTCAGGTTCTCTCTCTCTCTTTCTCTCATGCATAAATACACACTCATTTACATTCGCAATGTGCTTGGTGAGAAGCACTGGACAGACTATAAAATACACTATTTTCCATATTAATACTGAGTCGTGTGTTGCAATGTGTACCAAACATGCACTTATTGTTATCGTATGTTCTTTCATCTATAGAAATCATGAATTATATCGCCTGGAACTGATGCAGTTTTCTCAATATTTCAACTAAGAGTTCTTTTCTGTGACATATTTCAGGCAACAATGCCATCGACATTCAAGAATCCAGCTCATGTGCCAATGTGGAAGGGAGCAAAAGTGGCCTATTTCTTCATTGCAATGTGCTTGTTCCCTGTTGCTATTGGAGGGTTTTGGGCTTATGGAAACCTTGTAAGTTTTATCACCTATCTATGAATGGAAGTATTATTGTAAGGAATAGAATACAATTTGAAATATAAGTATATGAAATGAAGCTGTCACACTGACAGTTATGACATTTTTCTGCATGTTAGTAGAAAATAATGTTAAATTAAACAATGTCCCAGAAGTTAATTTGTCATCAATGGTGAAACATTTTTTTTTTGGTGAGGATTAGGCAAATCATGAGATTTCTGTTTCAGTTGGCTTCTTCTTCTCCCTCTAAATCAAAGCTTTCCTCGCTTTGATGGTTTAGTTCTTATTGGTATCCATCATACAAGTCGAATCCTCAATGTGAACATATAAGAAAAACGAATATCTCACTGCACACACCTCATCCATTATGCCCAACAAAATAAATAAAGAGTATTCTCTAAGATCCCTTTCAACTCGTCTTCTAAGCACACTTAACACAGTAGTCTATTCCTTGCAGATGCCTTCGGGAGGAATTCTTAACGCGTTATTTGGATTTCATAGTCACGACATCTCGAGAGGCCTTCTTGCAATGACATTTCTGCTTGTTGTGTTTAACTGCTTGAGCAGTTTCCAGATATACTCAATGCCGGTTTTTGACAGTTTTGAAGCCAGTTATACAAGCCGTACCAATCGTCCTTGCTCGATTTGGGTGCGCTCCGGTTTCAGAGTTTTCTATGGATTTGTCAATTTACTTATAGGGGTGGCGCTCCCGTTCCTGTCAAGCCTTGCCGGTTTATTAGGAGGTCTCACCCTTCCGGTCACTTTCGCATACCCATGCTTCATGTGGGTTCTTCTTAAAAAGCCAACAAAGTACAGCTTCAATTGGTACTTCAACTGGATTCTTGGTTGGTTGGGGATTGCATTTAGCTTGGCCTTCTCCATGGGAGGCATTTGGAGTATTGTAAACAGTGGGCTTAAGCTGAAATTTTTCAAGCCAAACTGACGAATGAAGAGTGATAAGTTACCTCAAAAGGCTCGTGGTTTGGTAAGTTCGATTAGACGGTCCTGGACAATATTTAAAAAAAAAAATGAAGTTAATATCTTGTCCTGTCTATCTCGTCTAGTACTGCATGCCAAAAGGGTTTCCACTATAGTGTGTTTAAGCAGTATTATCTTATGGGTTTGATCCTGGCTAGGTGATTAAAAACATTGGGATTTTGATTAACAAAAATTTGCATGAATGTTTTATTCTACTAGTTATTTATAGTTGCAATTTGCGTTTATTTTTTCGTTTTTTCAATCAAAGCTCTACTAAATTATCTTGCTTCCTACTGTAATTTCTGCAAATAATAGGGTTCTCTCGTGTAGAAGACGAGCGTCACAGAAATGGAGCTTAAATTTTCTCTAGCTTTTACATGGTACTCCTTACGGGGACACTCATCTTAGTGTGTAGAAAATGAAATTGTTGAGACTACATAGTTTTTTTTCTAGTGTGTCATCTAGTTGATCTTTGCATGGTGTAAGAAATGCCCAAGTTTCTTGAGTCACGTACAAAGTGATAATCAAATCAAGATATGCTTTTATGTCGAGTAGGAACAAGTGGCTCCAATAATGTCAAAGAAAGATTGGCTTATAGCCTTTTGAGGAATCGATACGCGAAAACATGAAAGTAAACGTGAAGTTAGAGCTTCGTAAGACACTAGTAGTAGGTTTTCACTTCCCTCGAACGCCAAGAAATTGCACCTTTTTGGGTTAATATTGTCTAGTACTCACTAATCCATCTTATTATTTAAAGTGCCACGGGGATTTAGCGAAAATTCGATAGGCCTTGGATCGAATAATCCCAGCAGTAACATGGTTAAGTTCATTTATGAAGTGTGAAATTTCAGAATTGTCGTGAAAGTATTTTTTTTTAATCCATGTATTCACCAATGGTCACATCGTTAGTATAAATAAGGACAATAGAAGTTCCTAACATTTGCTAAAAGTGCAAATATCTTCTTAACATTCAAATCTTGGCACCATGTTCCTCAACTTTTCCTTAATATATAGCAGAATTGTCTAATTAGAAGTTAATTAGGAATTGTATAAAACATGATGTATATTTTATTTAATAAAATGATATCCTTATTTATAATTAAGAATAAATAAAATAAAATAAAATGGAATTAAAATATAGTAAATCTTCCAAACTCCATCATTTATTTTTCTATATAGTTATCATCGTTCCTGCGGAATTTTACAACTTTGGGCAGGATTGCAAGATGTGGAGGTGGATATTGGAAAAGGCAAAGATTTTTCTTTGTTATTATTATATAATGGTTTACATAGACATGGGGTTGGACAAAATTTTCGAACCGAATCGGATCGAATTGAGCTGAATCGAACCGATCGATTCTTCATATGTTAAATACTCGAACGAGTATTTGAATCGAGAACCGATGTGTTTGGTTTGGTTTTCGATTCTACACCAAGAACTGAAGAACTGAATTTAAATAATTTTTTTAATTTTTTATATTGAATTTTTAATTTTTTTTCTAAACAAATTAGCAAATTAACTAATTTAGTGATTAATCCTCCAACTCCACAAGACAAGTCCATGCCTAACTAGCTCAACTCAACCCAATTTCTAAATTCAATTTTTTGTTTTATTTTTTTGACCTAATTATTAATTTCATTATTAACCCAAGATATATGCTAAGTTTTTATCGTTCCCTTTCCAATTTCATACTTTCATTCGGTAAGCATGTATCCACTAACCCCAAATCATTAGATAAATTGAAAACCTATATCTACATGCCCAAATTGAAGCCGCCAACTGCTGAGTTCAACTTCCCCTCTCCAACTGCCCATCGAAATTACGAATGAATATGTCATTAGTTGTATTTAGTAATGTTGTTGTAAATGTTAAAAAAAATCAATTATGGTACAGAACCGAATCGAATCGAACCCGAACGATTCCATAATTATATTTGGACCTGACGATTCCATTTATTAAATACCCGAAGATTTTGGTTCGGTTCAGACCGTGTCTAGCCTTGCATATACATGATGTGGTGAAATATGATTGAATCGAAATTTTTTCAATAAAAAAAAAAACTTTCTCACTCTTTTGTGGATACCTCATCTATTTGTAAATCATTATATAACTCTCTATTTACAAGTAGTATTATTCAACAAAATCTACAAGGACTTGATTTGATATGTTATGGAATGTTAAGGACTATGGTGTCAAATTTGGAATCTTACGAATCCTTTTGCATGTGTTTTAATAACTAGTGAGGAAAACGTGCGTTGCACGTTAGTGATTATTGTCTACAAAATAGTAGTGATTATATTTTGGAATTGATGTTGGTCAATGGTTTCCTTCATAGGATAAAGCATGAATGAGTTATTTTTTCCCGAATTCTCTAACAACAATGATGTTCCCATTCGATAGAACCTAGCACCTTTCTCATACTTAGCACTAATTTTGAGTTGTAAAACATGTTGATGCATTACAAATGATTGCTCTTGTCCAGAAGGAACATAGGTTGGCATCTCAAGTAGGGATGGAGCAAATTGGAACCCTTGAACATGCTCAATCTAAAAAAAAGAAGAGTAATTTTTAGAATCATTGGAAGAGCCTCACAAATCGATTGTATGCATCATGTGTACGTTAGAGTGTTGTGCTATAGGCGGACATCATTGCATCCTCTACAACATAAGGCATCCTCACAAACTATCATTTACTACAACATAAGGCATCCTGACAAACTATCATTGACTACAACATAAAGGCATCCTCACAAACCATCAAATTTGACCTATCACTATCATTATCAGTATAAACTATCAAGCATGCCAGAGGAGAAGATGTTTCTTAGTATTAAAAATCTAAATTGTAAAATACAAATAAGACTGAAGTGCTTATTGTGTTTCACATTTGACAACTGAAGTAATATTTATATCTTAATCACCCGTGTTTGACAACCAAACCATGGCTGATTACATTTTTATGTCCGTTCTTGTAATTCAGATTAGCAGTTAAATGAAAAGCATCCATTTCCCGAGCACGAGTTAGCCAAGATTGAGCTTGTTAACTGCTCATCTTTCAAAAGAATAGTCTCTTGGGCAATCCTATTCTGAATGCAAGGAAAACCAAATTGCAGAAGTTAGTAAGTACAAATTTCATGACATGACCAATGATTTCAAAAAAGCATTGACTGAGCATAGACTATTCCAAGGCAGATTGTAAGCAGTTTAAGAAGGTTATGTAAAATTAAATGAGTTGGTCAATGTCATGGATATTGAATACGTTCCTCAATATCATGAATTCGTTCAATATGTTCTGCTTTTTCAGTTTCAGATTTATCTCTCTCTCCACCGCAAAAAGGATGTCATTATTAATATTATTAAAGGAGCTCATTCAAGTTACAATCACCAAACCTCATAGACTTATGAAAAAGTGAGGGCAGATAGATAAACCGATTGAAGACATCTCTAGCCATGCTTCCAGTAGACATAATAGTAGTATACAACACAACACTACATTACAGAAAACAGAATAATGCTTTCAGAAAAATCAAGCACACAGAAGGAGGTAAGGATCTGACTACCTTTTATCATTTACTTTGCAACGCAATGCTATCAGGAAAATCAAGCATCTGATAAAGTTGAAGCACACTGAAGATGTTAGTGCATATTTGTTAGCCAAAATATACCATCTTAAACACCACAGAAAAAGCCACCACCTAAAATAAGGTAACAACCATGGGGCCTTTAATCGGGATAACCAGGTCTACCACCCATCTCTCGACCATACCACCAAGACAATCATATCTGAATCTACACTATAGAAGTTATGCATCACAGTAGATGAGAGAATAAAAAGCAGTCTGTAACATTCAGTAAAATGATTGAATTGCCTTTTGGAGACCCAAAACGATTGAGATGGCAAGTATTAATTGGCAAACAAGAAAGAAATTGGAGAGAAGGGAACCCAAAACTATACTCCACAACCAACAAACAAAGAACCTAGTTCAATGAAGTTTAAATCTTAAACAATATAAATCAAGTTATCTTGCAAGGTGCATAAAACACACTGATTAGATAAAAGGTATATAGCTAATAACGTAGACACTCTCATTTTTCAAGTCATGTGAGAGCTCAAACTCCCTCTCAAACAGCAAGTCAAACATCGCCTGAGGTTTATCTTCTGCTGAAAGAGTTCCTATAACACTCGTATCAATCTTCATACGAATGGTAAAGCGTCTTGCTCCTTTCACATATTTCATATCCCCTACTGCTGCTTGAGATAGTTTTAAAATAAGTAAACATTTCAACACCTCATAATAAACATGAAGTAAGAAACACATCAGCGGTTTGATAGACTACTGTAAAAAACTCCAACCATTGAAATATGAACCAGTGTGCCTAATTCAGATTGAACTTTGAGTGACTCTACAACTTTAACTACAAATTTGTTGTAATTCACAGTTACACTTTAATGTGTATAGAGTCGTGTACATAATTTGAAATTTTATATCAATGAAGTTATCAATAATCTCATTAGTGGGGAATTTGTTACCTTTGTGTTTGCAAGTTGAATGCTATATGCTTTTGCTTAACCAGAATCATGCAGGAGGAAAGTATTTATTCCAGCAAAGATCAACTGCTATTTTTCATCTGTACATCGTCATTCTGTCTGAAGAAATTGATTCTATTGGATATCCAAAAATCAAGCATTCTATATACTTCAGCAAAAAAATTGGACAGTTTGGCCTAGGAAGAAAATGGTATAAATTAGATTATATAAATAATATAAATGAAAATGAAATATTGTAATAAAGAATAGATATATTACTTACCCATTATTTGTACATGGCAAGCAAGGCACCACCTCTACTTCCATTCTTTTCTTTCTATTTTTTTATGTCTGTGTCGATAAAAAGTGATGATGATAGCAATAAATATTGGATAACATTTAACACTGAATTGGCGGATTTCATGATTTCTTGTGGCGTATGAATGGTATTGCTACAATCATATATCCTAAATTTCCACTCACGGAAATTTACATGGAAGAGATACCAATTTTTTACATGGAAGAGATACCAATTTTTGCCTACAAATTCGCATGGAATCAATAGAGAATTGCATACTATCCATGGTTTACCAGCCATTGGTACAATACCAATTACGTATGCTTCTAAACGTTGGATATCAAGAAAACGTTGACCTCTGCTTGCAGTTTTTTCTTTTATGCTTTCCTTCATTTTACAGTGGTTATCACATTCGATTTCAAAGCCGAAATCTAAAATTGCATACTCTTTTGAACAAAGATTGGAAGTGTTGATACATCGTCTCAACAATGTAAGCTCCTCTTCAAGAATCTAGTAATAAATAAAT